>JACEGR010000919.1:0-38792 GCA_014170235.1 Listronotus bonariensis | reverse complement strand
TATGAATAACAACTTTTTTACGACGTTTCGCACATTTATTTGTGCTTTTTCAAGCCTTGGAGTTGTTGTACCTTGTAATCACTAAAAGAATTGGAAATTTTGAATAATAATAGGAAAACATAAGATAACAATAGGAAGAAGGAAAAATAAAAAATTTAAAAAATAAATCGACTAAAAAAATCTTAGTAAAAAGCTAAATAAATAAAAGTTTTAAAAATATAGTCTTTAAAATCCTATCTGCATACTAAATATTAACTAAATAAACTTAGGCTTTTATACTTATACTTCATATCAAATGTTATTAATCCATTCTATTTTATTAATTTTTTTATTTTTTTTAGTTAATTTTATTCTTTTTTTGTTTATTATCTACTTGCTTACCCTTTAAATAAAGCTGTTACTAAAAAAGAGTGACTGAACTTCGATACACTACATTACTAGGCCTTAGAAATTTTCACTACCTTAAATAGGTATTTTTATAGAGGAGGGAAAAACCCTTTTACCTATTAGCCATGGCTCGGATAAAACGCTTTAAGAACTAGTCAGGCCTATTTAATAGCTGCAAAAGCGGTTAGTAGCCCGGTGGTCCAAACAGAGAGTTTAAAAGCAATTAAATGAAAACACTAAGTGTGCTTTGCAATGAAAGCAAGAGTAGTTTACGTTTTTATAAAGGAAGAGTGCAGGGTGGCGCTATTTTGCTTGATCTTGCAGAGCATAGCAAAAACTAAATAAAAATAGAACAAATCTGATTGCACATGCACAATCTTGTTTTTTATTTTTTAAACAAATTTAGTGGTAGAAGTAAATCATGGCTAACTTGATTTGTTTGGGAGATACAGAGTGTTTTTTCAATTGAACCCAGTTTGGCCAGACACGTGTAACTTGCTTAATGTTAGAGATAAAAAAATATTTGAGATATTAAAAACATATTTTATCATCAATTGAAAGGTTTTGTAAAAACCTATAAATAAAAATAAATATATATATTTTTAATAGTTTCGGAAACATCATCAGATTTTTTAACGAAACACCCTGTATATTATATTACCGTTGCAAAAATATTTTGAGGGAATATAAAAATTTTGGAAAACTTTTAACTAATAATTTTAAGGAGGTTTAGGAAAATACCACATTTGATATATTAATCTCTTATAGTTTTGAAAATATGACCATATAAATCTAAACAGTCCTAGATATTCGCATTAAGTTTTGGACCTCATATTTCTAACACTGTTGGAGAAAATCGTTTAAAATGTGGTTATTTTGGTCTTGAAAATGTCTTTTTAATGGTGATAAAATGTACAGGGTATCTTATTTAAAAAATGCCATTTTATTATCGCACTTTTGGCGATAGCTATATTTGCGAAACTATGACAGATTAAATATTATATTAAATGTAGTATTTTTTACGGCTTTTACAAGATCTTTCCATTTGGTTATAAAATATACAGGATGTTAAAATTCAATAAAAAAATAACTTTATGTTATATCTTTAAAATAAAATAAATGGAAAAAATATATGTAAGCCACTGAATTCTACGCAAAAAGCCCTAAAACTTTTTAACTTGCATTTTTTTTCTATCTTTAAAATCAAGTTACAAGTGCCTGACCAAATTAATTTTTTGAAATACTCTGTACCTCCAAAACGAATTAAGTGTTGTGAAATCAGATTTGTTTTATCTCTTTTAGTTTTTGCCATATCCTTTAAAGTCAATGGAAAGGCACCACCTTGTACTTATTTAACAATTATTATACAGTCTGTTTTGTTAGGTGTGCAACACGTGGAAAACAGTTTAAATTGTATTATTTAGGTTTTCTTATATAATTGGTGGGTGGTTTTAAACTACACTAAAACTAGTTAGTTTTTTTGACAGCTGTCAGATGTACAATGCAAGTAAATGTTAGTTCTGGTTAGAACAGGTTGTTACAGAATGTTGTTAAGAAAGTTTAGGGGCAAATTATATCATTAAAAATATGAAAAAAGTTCATATAAAATGGGTTTGTTTCTCATTCTCAAGATACAGGGTGTTAAACATGGTATTTTTTTGTAAATATCTTAAATATCCATTATACTAGTTTCTTTTAATTGAGAAATGTTATTTATGGCAATAAAGGAGTAATTTACCACTAACCTAATTATATTTAATAGGTCTAATGGCGTCTCAAAGGGCAACTAAGGAATATTTCTAACAAAAAGGCGATACGCCACTGACTGTGTAAATGTCTGTAAAATTTTTGTTCTTTCTCTAAATTAAGAAAATTAAAATACAGCTTTTATATTTTCTAATTTTTTCTTTGTATCTTGTTTAGTTTATGAGAAAAAAATCCACTTAATTGCATATTTCCAAACCATAAGAAAAATTGAAGAAACTTTTTTAAAAGTACCAAAACTGAGTTATACTATTTTTTATTAACAATCATAACAACCACAATAGTAAGAACTTATTAAAATAAGGTTTATATTTCAGTCTAACAATTTTTACTAAAATAGAAGTCTCTGAAATTTTTCGGTTTTTTTTTAACAGCTATATCCGAAGAACGAAAAATTTTCGTGGAGCCCATGTTTATATCAACCTTTCTTTATATTTTCCAATGTAGGATCTGTCCTTTAATTTTTCTAACAACATTATTTTACACTCTGTATATGTATTGCCTAACATTGTTTTAGCTTTAGTGCAATTTATTGTAATAATAAAGTATAATAAAGTATACCAACTTACTAAACTACTTTTAAAATTCATAAAATGAATGCAGAGAAAACTTTTTAAGTGCTCTTTATAATTATATTTTAATTACCGTATGCTGCTTTTTAGCTTAATTTTAAAATGTTTAAACATTGTAAGCTCTTATAAATCACCAAAATATTTACTGAAGTAGCTTGGCAGTTGCGAGAGAAATAGCGCTTAATGTAGAAATTAAAATTTTAGGGTAAAAAAATCTGCAGCAGGTGCTATATGATAACCTTCCTTAGAATAGCATTAAGAAGTATCTAAGGAATAACAATTGCGCAAAATTAGTTTATGTAATAATTTTATTTTTTTAATTAAAAAGAAAATTATTATTTTTAAAACAAATTTCGGCAATACATTTCAAGTTGTAAAAATTCTAAATCAGTTTGCCTACGAGAAAAATTTAATACAAGAATACTTTAAAAGCGTAAAAAAAAGGCTTTAGTTATTTTATTGCAAGCTAAATAAATGTGTATTTAAACAGTTTTATACTTGAATTCATAATTTTATAAATTTGTCTCACAAATAAAAGCTTTAAAATAAAAATACCAGCAAATGTATTGCATAAAATAATAATGTTTGTTATGTTTGGGCACTTAAATAATTAATTCTAGCCCCATTTTAATTTTAGATTAAAGTGCTTACTTTTTTATATGTTTTTTGTTAAAACTTTTTTATTCTGTATTTATAAATATATATAAATTAGTATTGGGTTGTATGTATACATATCTACAGTATAGTCTCCAAATTTTATTTGTGGCTACGAAGGAGCAAAGATTAATTAGATCATTTAAACATGTTCAAAATTACTAAATTTATATATATATATATATATATATATATATATATATATATATATATATATATATATATATATATATATATATATGTAATATTATTTTTAGGAAAAAAAGTTGAATAAGCATTTCTCTATAAAACCTTATAATAATGATCTACAGTTTGTTAAACTTTAAATTTTTGTTTTTATTTTTACAGCGCCTGGTAATTTTATAACCATATTAAATTTAAACATATTTGGCCATCTTCTTTTAGGACTAACATACATAAAATATCTAAAATATATTTTTTCATTTTTACAAGGTGGTATTTTTCCGAATGTCTAGCAATCTTTTAACACTGCTGCCTAAAAGTTGTTGCTCTTTAACTAAATATTTAATAATATTTTGCATTGGTTAGGATGTTTTAATAAAAGTATGTTATAAAGTTTAGAAATGTTGAAATCAATATCGCAAGTTTTTAAAGGTTTTAAAACTGAAAATATATCACATTAAAAGAATTTCTACAAAGAAATGGATTTTATGATCAATATATATGTAACAAAGTTCTTACCAAATGGGAAACTTTTTATTATTAAATTTACGAAAAAAAATGTCTCTTTATAAAAAGTCCTGCTTGATGTGAAAATACATTCTCAAATTATTGAAGGTTGGATGTGCTTGTTGGCTTGTGGGTCGATTTGTTTCCGCTCAGGCCCATGGGCATTCTAACTACGGTACCAAGCTTTAGAGGGTGATTTTTTATGTCATTTTATAAAAAAAAAGTTCCTATTACCATATGTCCGAGATGCTTCTTCTGAGATACAGGGTGTTATAATTTTTTTAAAAGTCTGTTTTTTTTTTAATATCTTAAATACGAAGCCAGATACAAAAACAAAATTACTGCACTAAAAAAATATATTTTTTAGTTGCTTTATAGAAAAAAAATATTAAAACTGCATAAAAGCCAGTGGCGTACAGTGGACACACCAGCTAATATTATTGAGAGAAAAATGTACGCCACTGGCTTTTTCGTACGGACATATGTTTATGGAAACTTTTCTTCGTAAAATGACATAAGAAAAACACCCTCAAAAGTTTGGTATCGCAGTTAGGAAATAACCCCTTTTTATTTTAATTAGGAAACAAGTCATTTTAAAAGCCACCCTGTACATCCAAACTTCAAATATTTTTGTGGACATGTATTTTCTTATCAAGCAGGTCTTTAATGAAGAGGCACTTATTTTCGTAAGGTTAATAATTAAAAGCCTCCCATTTGGTAAGAACTTCCGGAAGACACGCTGTATGTATACAGAATGTCCACAAATGGGGTTTACAAGAGGACATATGGACCAAAGATTTAATTTTTTGAAAAAATCATTTCTTATAGTAATGTTTGTAAAAAAATATAATTCACGAAAAGCAAATGTTAATTTATTCTACAGGGCTCGCAAAAACATTTAAAAATTGTTTTTTTCTCCAAAACTAAACTACCTTTATTTTTTATTTTTACGCAAATTGGCATTGGGCAATATTTATTAAAATTGATATTTGTAACCGATAAAAATAATAAAACAAAATTTAACTCCATTATATGGCAAAAACGCCTTGATCACATTCGTTTACAGCTGAAAAATTAATTTTGTTGTGATTCATATTTTACAGAAAATATTTTAGCCGTATACTTTTAAATCAACAAATTTAAATCGTTTCAACTATTCAAACACGATTGTGCTTGAAAATGGTTTCATGGACATTAACTTAAGAAAATAACCTGGACTGCTTCGCGGTCTCGTGTTTTTTACATTATTTATTATAGATTTAGCTATTTTCCAAACAAAATTATGCTCGAAATTATTTAATGGTTTATCTATTTAAAGTTATAGGTCTTGTAATATAAAAATAAATTTAGGTCAGTTTCTGGTAAAGTTTTTTGTTATTTTTGGCTTTTATCTAAATTTGTAGGAAATAATCTAGCC
Organism: Listronotus bonariensis; assembly: GCA_014170235.1. Taxonomy (NCBI): domain Eukaryota; kingdom Metazoa; phylum Arthropoda; class Insecta; order Coleoptera; family Curculionidae; genus Listronotus; species Listronotus bonariensis. The sequence goes on along the minus strand of JACEGR010000919.1, from coordinate 33,308 downwards.
GTATACTATTTGACCTATAAATTTAAATTGATAGATCTGTCCAAATTCTTTTTAGCATTATTGTGCTTTAAAATTATTTTATAGAAAATATTTACAAAAATAAACCTTGACCGCCCTGCAGTCTTGTGCTTTTATTAAATTATTGTACATTTTACTATTTTTTAAATTAAATAATACTTAAAATATGTTGAATACTTTAATGGATTTTTATAGACCTGTGATATAATATACAAGTAAAAAAGCACAGTTGATATATGAAGAATGTAAACCTAAGATCTAGAAACACCCCATACAGGGTGTTTCCTAACTACGGTTCGAAACTTAAGTGGGTGCTTGTTTATTTCTTTTTATAAAAAATGTTTATAAACATACACTGTGTCTACGCAAGTTGGCGACATATGAAAAACTTTTTATTATTAATTTTAGGAAAAAAGTAATTCTTTATAAAAAGTTTTGCATGGTCCAAAACCTAAAATGCAATAATCAGATATTAAATTATGTCAGCCATGTACCATGTGACCAAAATGTAACCATGTGACTCAAGAAATAAGTAGCTGTATTTTTGCTAATATCGCAAATTGTTATAAAGAAAAGATATTTAAAATTAAAAATTACTTTTAAATATGCAATTTAGTATATTTCCAAAAAAATGATTTTTTTTCTGCAAAAACCGAGAAAATTTAAGTTTGTACCTTAGTGCATTGCACATTCTTTTTGTTATGATAACAATTAATGTGAAAAGTTTATTTAAAACTGTCCTATGACATTTATAATCATGAAAATATAGTGCACTAATGTACAAACTTAAATTTTCTCCATTTTCACAGAACAAAATATCATTTTTATTTTTATTTTTTTTATTGTAAAAGGAAAAAAATTCATATTTAGAATTAATTTTTTTCTAAACATCTTTTCTTTATAAAAATTTGCGATATTAGCAAAAATACAGGTACTTTACTCCTGAGCAAAAATTACATTTTTGGCCAAACCTTATATGTAGTCATGTGACTGACACAATTTGATATTTGATGATTGCATTTTAGATTTTGAACCATGCAGAACTTTTAATAAAGAATAACTTTTTTCGTAAAATTATTAATAAAAAGTTTCCCATACTCCGCCAAATTATGTAGAAACACTGTATATCCGGACTTCTTTTTAAGATACAGGACATTAAAGTTTTCAAAAAAGTAGGTATCTTTTAAATATCTTGGGAACCCCTTAACCGATTTAAACAAGATTTGAGACATTTATTAAATTTAATAGAGCGCTTGTAAGTTCCAAGATTAGTATTATTGGGTACAGTGGAGTCTCAATGGGCACCACAGCCAATATTATTGTGAAAAAAAAGTACGCTACTGACTTTTAATGAAGCTGTTAATATTTTTTTCTGATTAAACAATTTACAATTTAACTTTTTAGTTTCTTGTATTTTTTGTATCTGCTTCGTTTTCAAGAAAGAATGTTAAAGCTACTTTAATTTCTTCTAAAAATATACCCATATACAATATGATATGAAAGCAAAAATAAAAATAAAACAATTATTTGCCTTAAAATATATAAGCAGTTGTATATTTCTTTGATAATTTTCATTTTTCTATTTACCAAGGTCAACAAAATTGTTAATTTTTTAATTTAAGATAATATTCTATGCTGTTTAGAGCTTTTTTAGATTGACTGATCGGATTCTTTTTTCTTAGAACAAAGGCAAATGCAAAGAAAATACAGAGAACTGAAAAGTAAAGTTGTTAATTGTTTAATCAAAATAAAAATATTAAAACTTCATAAAAGTCAGTGGCGTACTTTTTTCACAACTATATTGGCTGTGGTGCCCACTGAGATGCCACTGGACCCAATAATACTAATCTAAGTAAAGCTTTTAAGCTCCTTATTAAATTAAATAAGTGTCCAAAATGTTGTTTAAATCGGTTTAAAGATTCCTAAGATATTTATTAGATATCGACTTTTTTAAAACTTTAACGTTCTGTATCTCAGAATGGAAGCAAGTCCGGACATATGTTTATGGGAACTTTTTTATAAAAAGACATGAGAAAACACTTCCTTAAGTCTTGTACCGTAGTTAGGAAACACCCTGTATATTTTGACAGATCTTTTTTGCCTATAAAGATATAATACATTAGTACGTAAAATTGTTTTTATTATATAATTATTAATATATTCTGGATAAATATGACTATTTTTTAAAAGCCACATCTAAAAATCTAACAAATATCTTTTATTATTACTACCTTATAAGTTTCGTATATTTTCATAGCTTTTTAATTAAATCGTCAATAAATCTGAACATGTGATGTTTCAGATTAAGGGTTAAATTAATCCTATAAGCCAATTAAAATATTTTGCTCAATCAATATGCACATAAATAAAATTTTAATTAAACTACTTTTTCATACAAATTTTGTTAAAATTTGTTGTTTAGAAATTTATTCTAAAATTATAATGGGTTATTTAAGAAAAAATAAAGCAAGCCATGTTTTCTGTAACATTTTTATTTAAAAAAAAATAGATAGATCATTCGTGTGTTTTTTCCTTGGGTTCCTAAAGAAAACCTAAAACATAAGTGGAAACAAATCAAGGGAGTTCTTGTTTTTCTATCTAGTACACCTAACTTATTTTTTAGGTCTTTTATTTTGTAATATGACTTTTCAAAAATATTTTTTTACTCATAAAAATAATAAAGAACGGAAACCTTTTCAACTTTTACCACTTTTGTTAAATTTGTTAAACAGCAAACATCAAATTTATCCGGTCAATTTAGACATCTAAGGTTATTAAAATTCAAAATTGGTGGGATTGTTTAAAACATCATTATAAACGAAATGTAAATAGTATTTAACGTTATGTTATAGGTTCGGTAGGTGACTTATTAGAGTACGAGATGTTTACGGACGGGGCGACGCAGGAGCCGAATCTGAAATATAAACGAGTACTGTAATAACACCTAACGGACGTGTGTCGTATGATATTTTATTTCATACTGTCTTTATGAAAATTAATGAATAAATATTATTTATAAAATTTTAAGAGAATATGTTGTTAGTTTTAAATTATTTCACTTAAATTACAGTAGGTAACCGCCTTGTTCTCCATATCATAGGTAACTACGACTATTTTTCGCTTGTCACTGTCAAGTTGATAAAAAAATATTATATTATTTGTAGCTCCTAAACGGTATTAAATAGATTCCGCTAGATAGGTTCAAATTAAATAGAAAATTACAAAACTTTAGTAAAACAGAATATTTTTGAAAATGTAACAATAAGTTTGTTTTATAGTCATATGATAATTTTTATTTACTAAAGTTGGTAGAAAAATATATTTGACAAGTAGAAAGTCCTAAATGGTATTAAATAGGTAACGCTATATATAGGTTTAAATAAAATAAAAATTACCAACTTTAGTTAAACAAAATACTTTAAAAAATGTAATAAGAAGTCTGTTTTGTAGTTATCTAATCATTTTTATTTACTAAAGTTGGAAAAAAATATATTTTAATTACAAGTAGAAATTCCTGTATATCATAATATCAGATGAAAATCGCTTAATATATGAATATTTAAAACGGTATTTAAAGATTTAATTTCATTTTGGCATCCAAAAATGACATTAATCAAGGCATAACAACAATGATCTCGTGGACATTTATAATGATACATGACAGCGTTAGCTGCAACACATTACAGTACCAGGTACCGTAATGTGCAATTTACCGACCCCAAATTATTACAAGGTAAGTGGATTTACTGGACAGTATGAAACAAAAGTCCTTATCGATCCGAATCGAGGAAAAAATATACCTTGGGTCAAAGGTTACATAATCAGGTTTTCGCGATTTTCAGCGAAACGGTAAGTTTTATCATAAAACTTAATAGCTAACACAAATTGTAGACCAGTTAATTACCTACATAAATTTTTTTTAATTCCTTTTCCAAGAGCCGCCGTTTTTTAGATACAGTGACCGCCAGAGGTGGACACATATAGAAAAAATATATATTTTTAAAATTAATAAAACAACTTTTTGGCAATCACCTCAAAATTAAATTTTACATTATATAAAATAATAAAAAGTAAGGTAAGTTGGCAAGATATTAAAAAAGTTATTTAAAAAAGTATTTAGAATTTAATTTTAGACCGATGTGCAAAATTTAAAATAAATATTAAAAGGCGTTCTGATAAGTTACAAACTTATTTAATTTATTATGATTTTTGTATATTCTTTTACATTTAAAACAAAACAAACAAAAAATTAGATTTGTTAGGTACTCTAAGTGTGTACACCTGCTTTTTCTAAGATTAGGATCATTAAATTGAGGGGATTTTTTTGTAGAAAACTTCTCCTTTAATTTTTTTAATGTCTATTTCAAATTTTGCACATCGGCCTAAAATGTAAATTTTAAACACTTTTTTAATTATCTTCTCTAGATATTAAAACAACTAACCACACTTGTGTTATAATAATTTCAAAAATAAAAATGTTTTCTTTATGTGTCCAAGTGTTTGGCGATCACTGTATCCAAAAACGGCGGCTTTTAGAAAAAAAATAAAATAAGATTTTTGTAGATAATTACCTGGCTACAAGTTTTGTTAGAACAAATTTTATGATAAAATTTACCGTTTCGCAGAAAATCGCGAAAAAAACGATTAAATGTGACATTTGACCATAGGTAATTTTTTTTCCTTGAGTCGGAACAATGAGGACTTTTTACATTTTGTTTATAATTATGTTTTAAATATGTCTACCAATTTTCAGCTGGTTTGCGAATTTTTGTAACCTGACTCCTATTTTTTGGTTTAAATTGACCGGATAAAATGCTAAGCTTTGATAAAATATTAACTGACAAGTGTTACATAACTTGTATAACCTTGTCCCTTGTATTCAAGTGACAAAGATATCTATAGACTTGACATTTGTTTTTCATTTTTGTTTACAGTTGTTGCAGTTAGGAGTGTATTTTCAAAATATTTATTATGATTTATTGGATGAATGCCATAATAAATTTTAAAAAATGTTAGTCCACAACATTAAGTTAAGTATCTTAAATTCATTAAAAATTCTGCAATAAAGAAAAAATGTACGAAGTTAGTACTGATTTCGAAAGTTCAAGTGTAAATAATTAGAAACCTAATGCTTTATCGCACACGGTGTTCTGCTCGGGGATGCGGACAGAGCAACAACCATCCAAGTTATGGAATGAATGGTGTGTGAATGAGAAGGAGTAGGGGTCAAGGTACAATAAGCCTTCAGGCTGCAGTGCACCACCTGAGGGGGCGGTCGTCGGACCTGGGTGGGATGACCCCGAAAGGGTGAAAAAAATGCTTTATCGTTGTTCTTAATGTCCTACTTACCACTTTGTTTTAAATCTTACATTAAATTATATGTTACATATGTTGCACTTTTCTACTTCAGTTAAATAAATAGATGCGGGTGTTGTATCTAGAAACTAATATACCTTCAACATGGCCAAAAACATTACATTATTAATACAACCAAACACTCTAACAGTAACAACAATAAATAAACGAAAAGTGTTTGTAACTAAATTATAGGACCAAAAAACGCAAAAAATTAATCAAAACGGTTAAGCAGGAAAAGCTACAGAAAACATAACCCCCTTTTTTGTGGCTTTTGGAGCTGAAAGCTCTGTTGTTTTTTTATTAGACTATAATGTTTTTAAGTTATCCGAGACACGAAAAAAATCGAGTAATTCCCGGAAATTATCTTCGCCAAATTGCAACACTATGCTCCTTAGTCTAAATCACGGATAAGAGCTGACAATAAGCAACTGTGTATGTTAATTATAGTCATAAATAGGCAACAACCGAAAAAATTATTGTAATGCATCTGTCTCTTAAATATTAAAATAGTTTTAAAACAATATTGTGCTCAAATAATTTCCGATTAAATGGACAATAATTGCAAAAATAAATTATTAAAACGCGCTTTATGTTCAAATTAACAAACCGCGGACATGTAATATAAGTAAATTTCAACATTCATATTAAACTTTTCCGAACCAAATAAATTTTCGTTTTACGCGATTCGGTGTTTTCATAAAAGTATAATAGGTCTTTTGCATTAGAATGAGCACATGATATATTGTGTGGTGATTTTATTTTTATTTTTAGCGATATTTTTTTATACGATTTTTTAATTGCATAAACTTTAAACCAATAAAGTATGGTAATATCATATACAGGGTTATTCAACAGCAGCAAGTATAGTCATCTTTTACTAACTTAATATTAAGGAGGTAAGACCGAAAATTCTAACTAAACAGAAAACTTTTTAGGTAATAATTTTCCTAAAAAAAAGTTTATCTTCCTAAAAGGTTTTTTTTGGTGAAAAAACAAACTTCTACAAGGATATATGTTGGATTTACAGGGTGGCTTCAAAAAGAGCATAATTTTATTACATACTTGAAAAACAAATATCACTCGCTAAATTTGTTTGTGATAACTGTAGGGTAAAACATGTGTTATCTCCAATTTTTCTGAAAATTTGTATCAAGGCCTTTCTGTCTTTCCCAAGTCAATTCTACCTGTTTACATTTTAAAAAACAAAATAAAAATCCACAATTTTTTTATAACACGATAACAGAGCTTGACTTTTTAGGAAGAGGCGCTTTTTATAGAGATAATAATATCCTGTTATATTTTTTTTGCTCCTTGTTATAATTAAAACAAAATCTAAATCCTAATATATACCTTATTGGCATTAAAAAATCATGTATCATTATATTGTGCAATATTTTAAAATTGACAAATTATTTTATTCTGAGTATTCTGAGTTTTTTTTATATAGAAATATGACGAATCTTAGTTTAAATTATTTCAGTATTGTTATATGCCTTATACAGTAAATATATTTTTTTGTGGTTCTGTAAGCTTAATGTTAAGCCATTAAAACGCATCAATATACTTTCAGAGTAAAATATTTTTAAAACAAAATACATGACATATTTTAATGTTCTATGAGACGCTTTGTAACAACCCTATTTTAATTTTTTTTGCTTTTTTTTCTTGTTTTTTTTTTTGAAAAATGTTTTTTTATTTAAATATTATGTTTCTGTCCTTTTATTATGGATGCTTTTACAGTTAATCAATTTTTTTTAAGTTTTTACGAGTTTTTTTTAAACTAAAATTAGTAATAACCAATGTAATCACAGATCTCCTTTTTTTTAAGTTTACGTGTGGCAAATTTTGTGATTTATAACAGAACGGAATCCGATCAACTTTATTTTATTAAAAAGGTTATGACATTGTACAAAAAATATTATTACAACCTTTAAACAGAATAACATTCAAATAAATGGTAATAAAATGCATAAGACTGGCCTAAATAAATAATTTAAAATCGGGCGACATGTTTAGATTCACAAATTCGCATGCATATTATGGTAAACATATATTTTAACATTTATATTAAACTCTTCCGGTCTAAATGAAATATGTTTTAATGTTGTTTATAGATTTTGTTATGATGTACATAGAAATATGTGGTTCTTCTAAATATTTATGTTTGGCTAATAAACCCTTACAGTTATACATATATTCCGCTTATGAAATCTAGTTGTATAACAGATAAATGTTGCTTTGTATGATTAATACTGATTTAGCTAAAAAAATAATTAGGCTCCGTTTACGGCCAAAAAATGTATTTACTTTAACATTCTGCATTGGTAAAGAGGAATGTGCTCTTTGTTTTTATATAACAAACGTTAAGCACAAATATTTTGTGTCCGAATTTGGAAATGTAGTGGAATTCTTAAAATTATAAAAGACATATCTTTTATTTCTCTCTCTCTCTCTATCTGATGGTCAGGGTAGGTACTAAACTTTCAGGGTACCCTGAAATCTTACTTGTGAGGTTTATAGAAGGTTTATAAAAGACATATTTTTTATTTTTATTTCTCTTTAATAAAAATAATGTTAATTATACAGGGTGTTTTTGAACACTAATGGCAAACAGCAAATAAAACCATAAAAGAAACATTGCAGGGACAATTATGTAACAACAACAATAAATATTTATTTAAATAAAGTTTATTTTAGGTTCTGCAAATTTTACTAAAATAAGTGTTTCGTTTTTTCTTTAATTTTTAAAAGTTTAACACCCTGTAGTTTAAGAACATAAAATTTTTTAGACCGATGTTTATATGAACCTTTTTTTCTTATTTTAATGAGAGGATACTAACATAGCAGTTTGGCACCACCATTCAAAAACACACTGTATATTAAATTTACCATATAAAACTTGAAATTAAAAATGTATAGATATAAATATAATTATATATAATAAAAAGAAATAATACTCCATTAGGGTAAAGCATTTTTGTTATTTTTAACACAGATAGTTAAAAATACTTAAAAATATCCACACTCTCCATAGAAGTATTTAGCTAAAATAGGTGTCAGAGCAAACAATTCTTAAAGGTTTCAGAAAATAATAAAATCAATACATTCTACATTCAGAAGGACCCATTTTGCAGTTGCATTTTTTAATAAAAAGGGTACCATAAGATTTGTTGTTATGCAATTGAAAACAAAATTTAAAAAGAAGTATGTAAAATATAGACATATTTTTCTAAAAAAATGTTTTCGCCTAAAAAAATATTGTATGAATTATTAGATCCTTTTTAGTATTAACGAACTATTATTTAAAAAATATAGAACATTTAGATTTAATTCTTTCAAAAAAAATAATATATTTTACTTTCGTAATAACATACTTTTGAAATATCATGAGCTAAAAATGATGTTTATTAATGTTAAATGCCTTTAAAAATTAAATATTTACAAAAGTATAATATTAGTTTTGAGCCGGATTCACATAAATTAATTTGAGCCTATCCAAATACCTTTTAAAATAGACCTGCTAAATTAAATCAAAGAATACTAATCCATGGAACCTCACAAGTAAGATTTTAGCGTACCCTAAAATTTTAGTACCTATTCTGACCACCACATAGCGAAAGTTGGCACCCATGTCGAGTTTGTATTGGTCGATTTGACTACTTTGGCTACCTGATGGTCAGGGTAGGTACTAAACTTTCAGGGTACGCTGAAATCTCACTTGTGAGGTTCCATGATTAGTATTCTTTGATTAAATTATAAGTTTGAACCGAACCAATTATGCGATAATTTTAAGCATTTTTAAAAGCCTTTACTATAAGACAACGATTTTAAGTTTTTTTGTTTAAAACTATATAGTATAACCTTAAACAACTTATGGTTAATTATATTAGGGCTTGCTTTAAATAGAGATTTAGTTTTTTTCACCATATAAAAATAGCAACAAGATATTATTTAATAAATCAAATTTTTATATAGTGAATACTTAACATATTTTTATGATAAATAAATAATTAAATACTTTCTCCGTAAAAATAAAAACAGATAAATATTTAATTATTATATGTAAACTAAATAATTTGGCACTTATATATACATGAATATGATACTACATAGTGCAATATTTAAATTAAAATATTTCTTCAATTTCATTTCTGTTGTTGCAAACAAAACTGATTTATCTTTAGAGCTCTAGGACTTAGGCAAAAACTTATTAAGATTTCAAAAACTACAGCTTATAATAAAATCGTATCTAAAGTTAATGGAAAATGTGAGAGAGGCTATCCTTCAAACAGACAATTATGTTTTACAAAAAGTTTATTTTTGTGTTTACAGAAAACATTATAAATAAACTTGCTGTTTTCTTTTAATATGACCTGTATTTTAATGCATTTTTGAAATATTGTGTGTATTTTAGAGCAATTAAACCAACACTAAAAGTAAAGCTATTGCAATTTTTAAAAATAATTAATAAAATAAAACAAAAATATACTTTGTTCATAGTCACTTTAATTGAATATTTAGCCGTGACAGCTGTTTCGTAGTACAACTACATTTTCAAACGTACTGACAAACTAAAATTATGTTACTTATATATAAACAGTAATACCTAATAAAAACATATTTTTTAAAAAGGTTTTAAAATCAATATGGTACAGTTGTGAAATTTAAAGATTTTATTGCTATATTTTATAAAAGTTTTACAAGGGGTAGATTTCCTAGGTCAATCTGTGTGTTAAGCAGATGTACATTCTGTTTTTTATGTTTATATATGCTTAACACACAGATTGACCTAGGAAATCTACCCCTTGTAAAACTTTTATAAAATATAGCAATAAAATCTTTAAATTTCACAACTGTACCATATTGATTTTAAAACCTTTTTAAAAAATATGTTTTTATTAGGTATTACTGTTTATATATAAGTAACATAATTTTAGTTTGTCAGTACGTTTGAAAATGTAGTTGTACTACGAAACAGCTGTCACGGCTAAATATTCAATTAAAGTGACTATGAACAAAGTATATTTTTGTTTTATTTTATTAATTTAAAATGTACGGTCACAAAGTAACGGACGAAACCATAAATTTTTAAAAATAAATTTTTAATTAAAAAAATATTGTTGTCAGTTTATAAAATTTAGAAAATTTACAACATGGACGTAACCAGAATTTGGTTTTATTAATATCACAAACTAAGACAAATACTTAATACTAAATACTTAAGTGTGCGAAAAAAAGCTACCACAAATTTTTGTATCTAAAATATGCCGATCTAACCTAATTACCTTAATCCAAAAGTGGATGATTCCGAAAATATTTAAATTTAAAATTATCACTGTCTGTATAACCATGTATACAGAAAAAAGTTTAAATAAACGTATGTCCTATTTTTAAGATAAAGGGTGAAAAATACAAAAATAAAGCTTTTTTACCACTCTGTATTAAAAATTAAGCCATTTTGGGACAAATGTTTATTTAAACTTTTGTTCTAAGAATCACCTTAGAATTAACACTTTAAAAGATCAGCATTTTATTCTTAAACACCCTGTATATCTTAGACATGGCCATACAAAAAAGAAATGAGTTTTTAAAATTTAGATATCATGAAAACGGCTGTTTAGGTCAACTTTTACCAAGTATACTTTTTTATGTAAAAAATGTCGAAGAATAAGAATTTGTTTATAAAAGTTACATACAAAATGGCTCAAAAAAGTTATTTTGTTTTTAATTTAATACAATTAATTTAATACAAGATAGCGCACGTGGCACCCCTAAAGTTAACAATGAAATTAATTACATTCTCATTTTTCAATTCTCAACACCCCCTACAGCCAAGTATTCTGACAATATACCTACTATTAGCAAAATTATTTATAAAAAATCTGAAACCAAAATAAACTTGAAACACCCTGTCTCTCGTAAATCCTCTACTTTTTATCAAGATATGTTGGGTAAGATCATTATATTTCAGCTTTAGGAATTTGTAGTAGCTTTCTTCCGCACCTTTTAGAGACACGTTTTTTGCCGCCTATTTATATTGTTTGTTTTATGTCAATATGGGGAGGCCACGATGCTAAATGGGGATTTACTCAAGCGTCATAGAGACCTAGTGAGTTGCAAAGCTTAGGTGATAAGAAAACAATTTATATAATGTATACCTTTTTATCGGTGAGGGAAGGGGCTAAGGATTTTTATATATATGTCAAAAAATACTGTTATTATTTCGGCTTGTGAAAATCTTTAGGATCGTATCGGATTAGATATATGTTTTTTGATATCCTTGAATTTATATTTTGAAAATAAAAAAATATTCACGCCCGAGAATGTCAAATTAATTTTTTTTACAATTTTGTAGCCTTCCGCTTTCTTTACGTCTCTCTCAAATTGTTAGCCGAATTTGTGTCATTGCCGATTTCATGTATTCCGCAAAATTGTGCTTCATTCGTAAAATAAGCAGTAAATAAAGCACACACATTGAGGTGGACATGGTTAGTTAAATCTTTATTTTTTAATTCACTTTATTAAAAAAAAGATTTAACTAACCAGAACTAACCATGACCTCCCAATGTCACAAAACACCTTATTTCTCAAATTAAGCAAAGTTTTAATTTTGCCGAATACATGAAATCGGAAATTACACAAATTTGGCGTAACGTATACACTGTTTAGCATGTAATTAACTCAGCCTATCCTAATCTGACGCGCTCGAAAATTTCTGATGAATATATTTTTGTTTTTATGATCGGCCCTGTATACGGGGCTAATATTTGGTGAAGATACTTAACCGGGTACAAGGTGTCCTCCGGCATATTAATCTGTCGCGCTGTAGTTAATCTTGAAATCCCCCTCTTGGGCTTCCCTACCACAAAATTTTATTATTTTAAACTTGTCAAAATGGCATAATTTAGAAAAAAATAAACTGGGACCTATCACCTATGTTATTTTTTTTTTTTTTTTTGTTATAATTATGATATTTTAGAAAAGCAAAGTCACAAAGGCAAGTATATTTACGAAAATACTAACATATTCAAAAAGTCTTTGCCAAAAATATTAAAACGCTTGTTTCGTAAAGGATTTGTAGATTAATATTGAACTGAAACTTTTGTATAAGTTTTTTTTAGATTTTCCTTAATATTGTCATTTTTAAAACATAATAATTTTGACAGATAACGTGTAAAATATCATTGATTTTTAGATTAAATTAAAGGCACAAAATAATGCAAAATTCCAAATTTATTTTAAGTTAATAATAAAAATATCCCTTAATATATTTTTCTGTTTAAAAATTTTGAATACAGAATTCAAATTAATTGTTTTGTGTAATTTTATGTGACAACTACACGTAGGTAGCAAATACCTTAAATAAATTATTTATTAGTATTGCAACCAAAATTTTTTCACAAAGGACCATAGTATTAAAAGGCTGCCATAAAATAAGTAATCATCATTAAAACTCACAATACCTGTAGTTTCCATCCTGTAGCGGTTAAAAGACAAAGAAACTCAACCTGTAGCTCTTTAAAACCAAAGTTCGTCTACTGGCATATAAATAAAAAAGTATCTTGTATAGAAAACCGCCAAATCATACAACACTGGTCCAGCCAAAATTTCTATACAAGAGGTCATCCCAAAACTAAACGGTAAAACATATTCGGTAACCAACTTAATCACTAGGTTCCTTAAAGTCATTCAAAAAAAACCAAAAGTAAAATCACATCGAATTTTATTTATTTATGGCAGGAAATAATTAATTTGGATATTTTGGCATTATCAAGATGCAAGATTTCAAAAATACTTGTTGTCAATTTCTTAGCGTCGCGAAATTTTAAAATCGGCCGTATCGCGCTAAAAGCTATTTTCCGGAGCTAACGCGTCAGAACTCCGGACTCCGGTGTAACAAGTAGGTAGACCATGGCTGGCCGGGCAAAGCGTTGCGCGCGCAATGGGGATCGAATATGGACCCCCGCGGGGCGAAGAGACACGGCTCCCCGTGTGTATACACTTGTTGGGCGCGGAAAATTATTTGTGATATCTCTGCGGGACCTTGGTATGGTGAAAGAATTGGTAATTGGGAATGGCAATGGATAATCAGGTTAATTGGACTGATTTTTAAAATCAGTCACAGAAAGGGTTTAAAAGGTAATATAGGCTTTTATTTTAAAAGTTAGGTTTTTAGAAAAATAAAAAAGTAGTGTTTATACTTTTTTCTTTTTTCGGTATAGAGCCCAAACAATTCCATAACTAATTAATCATAACACTACGAAAGACACTACAAGTATACGGGAGGTCCGGAAAATACGTTTACAAAATTTTATTACATACATTTGACTTTAAAATAGTTTGATTTAGACAAAATTAATATACAGTGCATTACAACTAAAACAAACATAAATCTCTTATAATTCCGTTATTTGTACAATTATAAAAAATCCTAAAATACATCAATTTTTATTTTTAGGGGGACACTCGAAATAGTTATGTATATTTAGAAAATTTAGCTATTAATAATATTTTAGAGTGAATGGAACTGTCGGTAATTTAAGGTAAAATACAGTGCATTACAATCAAAATGAGCCACCCTGTATAATTTCGTTGTTTGTAATTTTATTTAAAAAAAAACTGGGAAACTAGAGCCAGTATTCCGTATCTCGCAAGAAAGAAATTTCTTCTCTATTTTTCTATTTTCTGTCTATTTCGAACTCCGTAAAGTCTTTCGGCTCGTTCCGACAACACGAACGCCTGGAAATAGAAAGTCGATGTCATTTATCCTGTTCTATTGTCTGGCGTTTTGTATAGAGTGATCTCGCTCTTCTTACCTGCTGGACGTTTATTTACATTCTTTTATAAGCGGGTGTTTGCGGAACATTGACGACATTGCAATTTGTGATTGCAATAATAAACAAATTTTTATTTAGTGTTTTGTGGAAATATTATATTCGTTTATGATATGTTGTTATATTGTCAAAAGCTTCAAATGGAAGGTAAGGTCAAGTAATACTTATCTTAAAGAATTTCAAATTCTCTTTTAATTGGTCATTTGAGTTTTTAAATTTGTTTAGTAGCTTTCAAGATAATTCACCTCCAAATACCGGGGTTTACGGCTGATGGCTCATTCCTATAACTTTTTTATTGTTAAAAATATCAAAATAAAATTTGGTACATAAGTAATAGGTATATCATTTAAATGTGCAACAAGGCTCAAATCCATTTTTCTTATTTAAAATGTGACACCTGGTATAGTTTTACTAATTTAAATCGAAAATTACATTTCATTCTATATACATTGTGAACATCTTGTATAGGATGGTATGTTTATTTTAATAATTTTTATAATTATTTAATTATTTCTATATTAGAAAACACATGTTAAACCAAAACAAATAACACAATATAAAATATTTTTCTGGTTTAAACTTTAAACCTGCCAGGTAAATGAACAAAAACAACTTTTACTTAGGTCATAAAATAAACACATAGAGTGTTTAGTCATAAAACAAAGAAGTTCAAGTTTGTATATACAGGGTATTTTATTAAGGGTGGATAGTTAACATAACTCAGAAACTAAAAGTCGTAGAATATAAGGAAATAAATCATCTTAAGGAAATCGACTATAAGAAAATATAGTCTTGTATAAAAATGTATTTTTCTTGGAACATCACCCAGCATAAGTTAAAAAAACAATATTAAAATTTTTCATTTTTCTGGTTTTTTACTTTTTCTTGTAGAGCGTAAAGTAAGGGCTGTAGAGAAGGGTGAAGTTTTATGGGTTAAAATACTTATAATTTTAGTTTGCCTTAACAGGGATTAACAAATTTGGTTTTGTTTTAAAAGGAACCTTTGCTTATTAAGAAAAAACAACCCCAGTCATATTGTCTTTTGTTTCTCGAGCTAGAGAGCGCTTTTTAAGGAGTTTGGGGTTTTTAATGTTTCTTTGAAATTTTAAATGAAATGCTATAGTTGTTTTATTAAAAACGGAAATCTAATTAAATTCGCAACAAAAAAATCAAAATTGCATCTTACAATATTAATTATTTAAAAAGTTATTTCAAAAACAACGTTTTACACCAAATTCTTTGAAAAAGCAATTTAATTCTCAAGATTTTTACATCAGCTCATACATTTTTTACAATCTTAAAAAACCGGAATAAATATGCAATTTTAAGTGGTCTTCGCAATTTAATAAAAATTGGTGAAGCATTACTAACCACTAATAAGTGCTCTAGGTGTAAAAATATACTAAAAACTGTATCGCATATCAGGGTCAACAATTTTCTTTAAAAATCGTAGACAATGTTACGTTTTCAATAATACTACCTTCTTGAACTTTCATTGTTTTTATTTTTAACTGATTCACGACGTTTCGGATGGTAACTATCTCCAACCGTTTTCAAGTGATAACTATAACTACTCTTAAGAAACTACGACTTACATACTATGCATTGCACACCGACGAAGCTTGACGATTTTTCATGGTTCAGCAACTGCTGCCAGACATTTGGTATGTCAATACTAGGCTAGCTAAATACATATATTTTTGTTGTTTAAAGATGACAGTCGCTTCTTTGAATTTCTTTTTTTTTCAGTGTTTCTCTTTATGGATAATTTTGGCTTCCGACCACTGTATGTGGTAATGTTTTAACCATGCATGTTTGGTTACTTCCGATCTTAACGATTCACTTCGTTCCGTATGTCTTTTATGTTCATTTATTTTAGTTTTTAGTAGAGTTATTGGGGCTATGTCTGCGTAGTTCCTACTTGCAAGTGAAAGATGGGTTTAATACATAGGATGATGAATTAACAATGGATTTATCGCTCTATTCAGTAGTAGCAGATATTTTAGCCTTATTGAACCACACAATAGCAAAAATTTACGTTTTTTTTAAGTAATCTAAATATACTTAAATGCTTTAAGAATAACAATGCCTTAACATTTTTTAATACTTAAGGGCAATAAAGATAATTTACGGCAGTTTATTCAGATCTATCTAATCTCTATACGGGGTAAGTTGGAAAAGTAAGTTTTTTCCATTTTTTTTTAATAGGAGTTTCTTTTTTTAAAATATGACATAACTTTTAATTCTAAACAAGTTTTTTAAATATTATTTTTCTCTAGGTTCAAAAATAAAGGTAATTTTCTTTTGGGTCATATTCATTAATTTGCACCTACCTCGTAAAGGCTATGGTTTATCTTAATTTTGGTTAGTGGTTTGTGAGTTTCGGTAAATGCAGAGATTTTTAATTATGAATAAATGTTTTTAAGATATTGAAATAAAAAGTTTTCCATATGGTTTAATCCTGGTCTAGCAAACTCCACCACCCTCCGGAAATATCTCGCTTTTTCTACATGTTAGACAATAAACTATTTTTTGTATTTTTTACTTTTAAGCTGATTTTATAGATTAACGTTTCCGTTTCCATTTGTCGTTTGACGTTTCGATTTCTAACATGGTATATGGAAACGGTGAACAGAAATTATAAATTGACACATAAAAAGTTGTTGTTTAATCTTCTAACTGAAAACGTCAAACGGCAAACGAAAACATAAACGTAAATCTATAAATTCACCTTAATAGGTTTAACAGGGATACAGATGGGCATGCACTGTCACAATTGTATAAAACGTCAATGTAATTTGTAATACACACAACCATATTTACGCGCTAGCATTGACTTTTTATACTAATGTGTTAATTTTACATGACCGTCTGTACCCTGGTAAGAAATATAGACAATTATATATTTACTAGGCCACGCTGTAAAATGGATGCCCATTATTAATCAATAACTCATGTCAATAACCCTGTACGGGAGCGTTTGCCATTACTTTCGTTTAATGAACACATCTTTATTTACCCAACCTTGAACCCCTTTCATTCAGGGGATAACATAGTGGGGAAAAAGATATTTAACCGAAAATTCTGGTAATCTCGTTACGAACATACAAATCCAAACAAAACCAGAATAAACAAAAAAGGAAACGGGAATATTAAGAGAAGGGCTGGGCATGAAGACAAAATTGTTAACCCCTTTAAATTGTTTGCCCGGGGACAACACGAAACTAAAGCACCTAGTTATTTGTGTGCTTCATGTCTTCTTGTAAATTAAATTTTACTTAATTGTTTTCAACATTGTGCTTTGGTAAATATCGTCTAAATGGTTTTATTTATAATAAAGCAAGGGTAAGAGCAAAAAACATTAGAGATTACTTATTTTATTTAATCCATTTTTCTTTTGTTTTAAGTTTTTTTAAATAATATTTAAAGAGAGTTTCGGACTTTCATTGTCTTGATTTTATTTATTCACACAACGTTTTGGGCAAATTAGTTAACCAATCTAACTCCTGAAAGCTACTGAGTTTATTTACATTAGGGAAGACCATTCACCCGTGATGGAGTTGGGAGCGATCAAGCATGTGTTTGCTCACCCAGGACGCCGGCTTTGGTTCGCTTTAAGAGTGGTTTCCAAATGATTGGTATTTGCACACTTGGTTTGCTAAAAATACTATCATTGTTCTCCAATGTGGTTCCCTGTATACAACCCGTGCTTCTGACGACTTGATGTTATGTTGTTGAGACCAAACATTGTCAGCAATCCCATATTTTGATGTTTTGCCCCTTTGTGTTAGTTTTCTGTACTCTGCGATGCTGACATTTAAAGGACGTTTTGTTTCTCCAATGTATGACTTCCCACATTGACATGATACCCAATAGATGCAATCTTTCTTCTGTTTAAACGAATTGGGTATTGTCCTCGTCAGGATGCTTCTTAATGTACACCCGAATTTAATTTTTAATTCTATATTTTTTGGTTATTTGTCTAATTTATCTTCTCGGACATTCCTTTTATATATGGAATTGTGAGGAGAAAAAGACTATCTTGCTCCGGTGGTTGCACTATTCGTTTAACATTACAACTATTTATAATCTTACTTACAGATCTCTCAGCATAACCATTCTGAAGCAGATCTTTTTTTTTTGATGTTGCCTAGTTCATCATTCAGGGTTGTTTTGTCGCTACAATTGTGGTCGCACCTTTACATAACGTTTTGATGATTCCCAGTTTGGTTGCTTCAGAATGGTTTAACTAAGATATTGTCCCGTGTGTGTGGGTTTTCTATATATAAATGTGCTAATAACTCCATTTTGTCTACTGACGAGAACGTCCGGAAATGGTAGACATCCATTTTAATCTTTCTCTATGGTGATATCTAATGGAGTTATTTATTGAATTTAGATGATTAAGAAAGCAGTTTAGCTGTCTGTCGGTTTCATTTGAGATTATGAAAGTATCGTTCACATATCGAAGCCAGATTTTCGGATTGTTGATTGCGGTATCAATAGCATTCCATATAGATATTTATTTTTTGTTTGCATGTTTAATGTTATTTCTACATTTAACTTATGTTCTGAAAGTTATGATTTTGTAAAAAAAATACAATTTTACTTTATCTCATATAATATTTTATTTTAATTTTTTATTGTTTTAATTGTTTTTTTTTAATGCACGTTTTATATCGGTTTTTATTTTGATTTTAGTTTATATTATTACCATAATTAACAAAAGGTTTTTATTGATTTTAAATGACCCTCGACCGAGATCTTTTAATATTTTATGTTTTCATTTTTATTACTTAAGGTATTATAGTGTTTTAAAAGAAAGTTTCATAAATAACATTATTATTGTTTCTTTAACTATAACTACCTATAGACAATAAATAGTATACCAGGTGTCAACGAATTTACTATACACGCAATAAATACCAGAGTATTAGACATGTCAAAAAAGACACGGTAAGGGTAAATGGTAGAGAAAGAGGAGAGTTTTTGCTTATTTTTTATTTCCTAGTAACTTTCGGTTTAACCAGAAATAACTCCAACTTGAAATTTTAAAATAACGGGTGTTTCTTACAAGGGGTTCTTCCAATAACTTTTAGCTTTTACGGTAAAAAAATGAAATGAGGTATATCGTTATTTGACATAAGTGTGTATTGGTTGATCTATTTACTTGTTTTCTATTACTTTTGGTTTATCCGAAAATGACTGGTACTTTTAAATTTTAAATAGCAACACTGGTATGTTTTAGCTTATTTTGATAGAATATGATATTCTAATTACACCTCATATGTCATTTTTGACAATTCTGCTGTCATTTTTTTCCTATTTTCCAATCTAAAGTGCCATGATTAAGCCAAAACGGTTTATTAAAAGTCAAATAGCCATGGAAAAGTAAAATTTATTAAAATGACAAATCTAACAATACCACTGTATTTGCGATTGACTTGAAAATAAAGACTTTTACTTTAACTTTTAAAAATGTTATATTTTAATATAGAATTACCTCAGAAATACAAAAATGTTAAAATATAGAGGGTTGCATTTCACAGCATCTTTTAGACGACGCGGTAGTGCCACCACGGACGTTATTTTCTAAATAACTACTACCTGGGGTAGGCAGAATACTACACAGTGGTTTGCCAAGCCATCTGTGAGCTAACGAGCGATTAAATGCCAATCTCCGGTTCCGAGATTCGAACCCGGATCAATTTTTACAGTATTATTATAGGTATATCTAACACACTTTAAGGGGTAATTCTACAATGAAAATTAGGAAAAAACTTCATATGAACATATGTCTTAAACATCCTCGTTTTTAAACTACAGGGTGTCAAAAATCTAAAACAAAAATTCTTACAATAACTTTGTACCAATTTAGATAATTTTAATAAGTTGAAAGGGCGACCCCTTTGCATCAGAAAACATTTTTTAGCATACAAAAAAAAATTACCAGTGTCGTCCATGAGGGTTTAAAGATAAATATTTTTAAGGAAAAAATGGTAGGCCACTGCATTTTTCTATAATAATTTTTTTGTAATTCTGATTTACTTAATATATTTGATCTTTTGACTTTTTTATTTGATGTACAATTTTCGCGTAAATAAATAAAAAAAGTATAAAATCATCTTTATTATTTATTCTTTAATTAGATAGGGATTCGACCAAGCGGATAAATGGTTTTTATTTATTTACAAGGAAACCGGACATTAAATAATATAAAAAGTTTACAAATCAAATTTCTTTAAATCTAAATCGGCATTTAAAAAATATATATATTAAAAAAAATGCAGTGGTTTTTTCTTTTCGAACAAAATATTTACCGTAAACCTCTCATGGACGACACTAGAGATTTTTTTCACATACATATGTCAAAACATGTCTTTTAATTCATAAGAGGCGTCATCCAACTTTTTTTAATATCTGAACTGGTATAGAAGTTATTGTAAAAAACAATATTTTCTTTTAAATATTTTTAATACCCCGTAATTTAAAAACTTAAACGTTTAAGACATACGAGTATATTCATAAGAAGTTTTTTTCCTAACTTTTATTGTAGATTTACCCTTTAAAGTTTGTCGGTTGCGTTACTGGACACCCTGTATAACATTGTATTATTTAGGAATAGTAAAATGTAAAAGTAAAAAGCGTTGATAAAATAATAAGTCCATAATAAAACAAACAAAAATTAATAATAATAACTTTCAAGTTTTACCATGTTTTTTCTAAACCACCACAAAACTAGTTTTTTCAAAACCATATTTAAAATAGGAAAGTATATGGTACTTCCGGTTATGAGAATGACAAAAAATGACGATTTTAATAAAACTGTAAAATTTTAATAAGACTTTCTTAAAAACCAATAAAAAAATTGGGGTTGTAACAACATCCTGTGTCATCCAGTATATGCGATAAAAAGCTTAATTAAAGATTACCCTGTTTTTTAGGTTTTCGATTGTCTATAAAATAGCGCCCCCAGATTTGCAATATCTGTTAAAATAAAAAGTTATGATGTAAATAAATTTTAAGTTTCAGGTAAAGTGCCCTCTGGCGGTATAAAAATCAAGTACTTTTATCCTAAAATGTTGGAATCTGCAAAGCTCAATTCGTGTGCCAAATGTCAACTAGATTGGTTAAAAAATAAATGTAATATGGCGAAAAAACTAAAATAAAAATTGAACTTTTAACCCCTGTAACTTGGTAACCAGAGAGATTTTGACATTTTGTCAAAGGACTTACTAACATTATTTTACATTGCAGAATGACCCCTTAAAATTTCCTAACGCACTTTCCGAACACCCTGTATAATAAGTATTTAAATTTGTAGAAATACATCAGTTGCCTCATTTAAAATATGAAAGTTCGGATCGTTTTCAATTAAACCTAAAATAATTGAAAAAAAATGTGAAACAAAGTACACTTTTTTATATACCTATGTACTAAATCTTATTTTAATATTTTAATAAATAAAAAAGTTCCAAGGTTGAAGGCTAGAAAAATCCAATATTTAAGGTGAATTTTGTTGGAAACTACCTTACCGATTTTGAAAAACTTAAAACTCTTAAAGAGAGAATTTAAAACCCATTAAGGTAAGGTATTACTTAACCCCCTTTTATTGTTATTTATTTATTTATAAATCCCAACTAACTTATAAAAGGTCATTACAGGGATTGTCTAATCCAAATAAACAAACTTAAACATACATATTATACTATATGAACAATCATAAGACTCAGAAAAGTCAAAAAAGAAACTTAATAATAATAGGAAATAATAATAATTAAATAGGTATATTTACATTCCTCTATTTTTGAAAATAAAAATAAGTTATTAATTTAAAAGATTTTTTTAAATGTTTTTTAAATAATTTTGAATTTCTTATAAATTTATTTTTTCAGGAAAACCGTTATATGTCAAGATACCACTATATAAGATTGATTTTTTCCAAAATTACTTTTAATCACAATTGTTTTAAAGACATTTATTTGCCGTGTATTTTTATTATTCGATATTTTGACGATATTTAAAGTTGACATTTTGTTATCATTAATAATTAAATGTATAAATGTACATAATTTTAGCTTAAATAAGGATTCTATATCTAAATATTTGTTTGGTTTGTATAAATTTATACTTGGTTCTAAAAACGGTAATTGGTTACATTTAATAAATTTATTTTGTAATTTTTTAAAAGGTTTTAATACTGTAAGTGATGCATTGTTAGCATTTGCATTTTTAAGACATAAAGTACACCCGAATTTTGAATTATTTACAGAGTACAGCTTTGTGACAACAGGAAATTATTTTAGGACAGTTTTATTAACAAAACCCCTAAAGACATAAAATTATCTTATACCCTCGCCTGGCTCATTTGCAGTGCTCTTTTATTATTATGTTCGTAGGGGCCCTTATAATAACTAGATTTAGAGCCATCATCATTTAGTTAGAAATAGCTTAAGATCTCCCAAATATTGAAAGAAGTAATCTTTTTTATCTGGTTAGGTATTTATTTTTAATTTAAATTTCATAAATATTTTTATAAAATTACAAAAGCATTTAATAACCTTATTTTTATGGATTTATCTTTTAAAAAATACAGTATAACTGTACAGGGTGTTTCATTTTCGATGGTCTTACTGGGTATCTCGAAAACCGTAAGAAATATCAAAAATCTAAAATATGACTCTCGATCTCTTTTCACGAGAAAATAACTGTAATAAAAACAGTTCTTGGCTATTGCAATCCATCTCGGAGCTACAGGGTGATTTTCAGATTTTGCATATTTTTACCTCTTTATTTAACTCGTATGCTATTAAAGCCATGAAAAATCTTTAAAAAGGTTGTTTGTGTAGTTTTTCCCGTAGAATATTCTGATGTAATAAGTTGTTTTTTATGTTAGGTCGGTTTTGAGAAAATTACCCAACTTTAGTCAGATCATACACAACCATGACGCTCTCTATATTCTAAACGGTGTCTCAGTGCGGAAGACCTTTTATCTTTTCCTACAAATATGGAAAAAATTATAAATATCTTTACGGAAATCAAAAATAAAAATGCATCTGGTTGGGATCATATTTCAATTAAATTTTTTTGCAACTTCCAGTTTCGGTGTTGACAGCTTTAGTGGATGCAATAAATTGGTCGTTTTCTATAGAAATATTTCCATTATTTTTAAAATTGTCAACAGTGATTCCTCTTTTCAAGGGAGGAGACTACTGAGGATGCCTCCTGTTTTCGGCCAATTTCTTTGCTTCCAACCCTTGCTAAAATTATAGAAAAACTGGTGAAGAGGCGTATAATATTAATTGGAGTAAAAATTTTGTATTAAGTAGTTTTTCTAAAATTTGTTTTTAAAATTCTCAAAATTTTTTGGTCTCATTTGTCCTCTTTGGGACATATGGGGTATATTCATTATTTTTTTTTAACATACTGGCAGTTATGTTAGCTAATATGCAATGATTATTGTGGGTTTTATTTCTTATATTACTATTATTATTAATATCAACTGAACTGGACTATATTAATGAGAACATTTTAAAATCACAAGGTCTTTATTTCGAGTTTTTCTCTTGATTATCTCAATATTTGAAAATTCAAAAACACAAAAATAGATCCCTACAGATTGGGGGTAAGAAAAGGTAAAACTGTAATGTGAGAAGTTTGGAGATGTTACAGTTAGACTGCGAAAATGTGCGTGGAAGTAATACTTTGTGTATTTGGCTTTAAGATCATCGGCTGCTGGATGAGGTAAATTCTACAATAAAATATGGCTTCGCCATTCTGCCGTCAACTCGTTTAATTAGTTTCTATTAATACTTACTTCTTAAGGGTTGATACTTTCGTATGTTGTAATTGTTTCTGGTTTATAGAGCGCCAAAGCTGGTAATACAAAATTATTACAGTTTTGTTGGTTTATACTTTGCAAACTGAACTAATATAAATCTTTCGAACTTTGTGTAAACTTACCTAAGAATTAAAACATTTATACACAGGGTGTATATATACAAGTATATAATTTTTGGATGTGAAATATTTGTGGTGTTGTGTTTTCCTTATTGAAAAAAAGCTGTTATTTAACTTTCGGATATATGGTAAAAACTAAATATTTAGACAGATTATCATTGCCTTTGAAGTGATTTAACACCATTACAGTATTAACATAATTCCACATCTAACTTTTATGGGAATAAACAGTACCAAAAGGAAAGTAAGTTGTATTTAGATACCATGGTTTGCCCGCCAGTGATTGCCAGGGATATGTTTTACACATGGTTCCTTAAAGGGGCCAGCCGTAGTGTCTCCACAGAAACTTGGGATGGATTCTCGATGCCACATAGTGGCCGAGACCACCAAGTAGTGGAATCAACATAGGCATTGCGGTAGAGCATGAAGAAGAAAATTTAAGAATATATTTAAGCAAGCGAAATTTTCAATTTAATTATAGAAGACAGTTTACACCACATATGCGAACTGTCAGCTAATATGCAATGATTATTGTTGGTTTTATTTTTATATTACTATTATTATTACTATCAACTGAACTGGTCTATATTAATGAGAAAATTTTAAAATCACAAGGTCTTTATTTCGAGTCTTTCTTGATTATCTCAATATTTGAAAATTCAAAAACAAAAAATAGATCCCTACAGATTAGGGGTAAAAAAGGTAAAACTGCAATGTGAGAAGTTTGGAGATGTTACAGTTAGACTGCGAAAATATGCGTGGTAGTAATACTTTGTGTATTTGGCTTTAAGATCATCGGCTGCTGGATGAGGTAAATTCTACAATAAAAAATGGCTTCGTCATTCTGCCGTCAACTCGTTGGATTAGTTCCTATTATTACTTACTTATTAAGGGTTGGTACTTTCGTATGGTGTAATTGTTTCTGGTTTATAGAGCGCCCAAGCTGATAATACAAAATTATTACAGTTTTGTTGGTTTATACTTTGCAAACTGAACTAAGATAAATCTTTCGAACTTTGTGTAAACTTACCTAAGAAATAAAACATTTATACACAGGGTATATATTTGTGTGTTGTGTTTTCCTTATTGAAAAAGGCTGTTATTTAACTTTCGGATATATGGTAAAAATTAAATATGTGCACAGTTTATCATTGCCTTTAAAATGATTTAATACCATTACAGTATTAACATAAATCCAAATATAACTTTTATGAGATTACATATACCAAAAAGATAATAAGTTGTATTAACACACCATGATTTGCCCGCCAGTGATTGCCAGGGATATTTTTACACATGGTTCCTTAAAGGAGCCAGCCGTAGTGTCTCCACAGAAACTTGGGATGGATTCTCGACGCCACATAGTGGCCGAGACCACCAAGTAGTGGTATCAACATAGGCATTGCGGTAGAATATGAAGAAGAAAAATTTAAGAAATATTTAAGCAAGCGAAATTTTCAGTTTCGCCTATAGAAGACAGTTACATCACATATGACATTTTCTCTTGAACCTATGGTTTCCCAAAGGTCAACTAATACACATATATTATAAAATAAAGTCATTACAATGATTTTAAATGGATTTTGATGGAGAAGCAAGTTTGGACGATTAGGTAAATTATGGTGGTTTTAAAATACAGCACAATAAATATAAATTTAAAGGTTCACTATTTTCAGATGTGATAATCAGTCTGTAGGCGATCTATATAAATGAAATATATTATTAACATTTAAACATAATTGTATTAAATATAACTACGTGGCAAAATTCGAGGCCAAGAAATACTTGTAAGCTTCCATCAAAGAGCTACCTACATTAAGGGCTTAACATAAAGTCTAAAATCAACAAAAGCCTTTTCTAAAATGCTGATAAAAATAATACTTTTAGTGCTACATACTTATATACAGAGATTTTCTCATCATCATCGAGACACATTAACTCTGGTATATAACAAATTTTGGTAAATTTATTTTTCTAGAGTGTGAAATAAAAATTTATTTGCAATGCCAACTAAAGCTATGATGGTATTATGGTCCTACACAGTAATTATTGACATGAATACCTACTTCTTGTAAAGGGTATGTTCATTAGATACCCTTAAAAATTTAGCTATTTTGGTTAAAACAGCACATAACCTATTTTCCTTCCATAATAATTTATCATGGACAACTCAGGTATTGTGGATATACAGTGTGTCCCAGGATAAGTGTTACAAGAGGACAAATTGACGAAAAATTTTGGAATTTTAAAACGTCTTTTGGAAAAGCTGGTCGCATGGTACAAAACTAATATTGACAAAATTTTACTCCGATTGGTAATATACTGGTTATACCTAAAAACATAAAAAATGACCCGGAGTAGAGTACTTTAATTTATAAAAAATAGAACAAAATTGTATAAGTAAATATTGTAGGGAATTATATTTTATGTCAAAATTTTAAGTTAAAGAATTATAGTTAAAAAAATATATTTATGTCATTTTTTTACATTATGCATTACAAGCTTTTAAAATACTTGGCCTAAGGCATCAAATAGAAAAAACACTTAGTTTTTCTTTAAAATTTTGCTTTCTCTTTCCCATTATTTAATTTGTATAGCAAATTGTAAAAACTAACAATAACATTTTGTTTTACTCTCAAACTCTAACTTCAAATGTTGATATAAAATTTAATTCTCTACAAAACTTACTTATAAATTTTTATTCTATTCTTAAAAATAAAGGTAGTTAGTTCCTGGGCATTTTTATAATAGTTATAACTCGCCCTGTATACTATCAATTGGAGTAAAATTTTTATTAAGTGGTTTTTCTAAAATTTGCTTTTAAACTTTCAAAATTTTTTGGTCCATTTGTCCTCTTGGGACATATTGTATATTCTATTTTTTTTTTTTAACATACTGGCAGTTATGTCAGCTAATATGCAATGATTATTGTGGGTTTTATTTTTATATTACCATTATTATTAATATCAACTGAACTGGACTATATTAATGAGAACATTTTAAAATCACAATGTCTTTATTTCGAGTTTTTCTTGATTATCTCAATATTTGAAAATTCAAAAACAAAAAATAGATCCCTACAGATTAGGGGTAAGAAAAGGTAAAACTGCAATGTGAGAAGTTTGGAGATGTTACAGTTAGACTGCGAAAATTTGCGTGGTAGTGATACTTTGTGTATCTGGCTTTAAGATCATCGGCTGCTGGATGAGGTAAATTCTACAATAAAATATGGCTTCGCCATTCTGCCGTCAACTCATTTAATTAGTTTCTATTAATACTTGCTTCTTAAGGGTTGATACCTTCGTATGTTGTAATTGTTTCTGGTTTATAGAGCGCCAAAGCTGGTAATACAAAATTATTACAGTTTTGTTGGTTTATGCTTTGCAAACTGAACTAATATAAATCTTTCGAACTTTGTGTAAACTTACCTAAGAATCAAAACATTTATACACAGGGTGTATATATACAAGTCTATAATTTTTTGGATGTGAAATATTTGTGTGTTGTGTTTTCCTTATTGAAAAAAGCTGTTGTTTAACTTTCGGATATATGGTAAAAACTAAATATTTAGACAGATTATCATTGCCTTTGAAATGATTTAACACCATTACAGTATTAACATAATTCCACATCTAACTTTTATGGGAATAAACGTACCAAAAAGATAGTAAGTTGTATTTAGATACCATGGTTTGCCCGCCAGTGATTACCAGGGATATGTTTTACACATGGTTCCTTAAGGGGGCCAGCCGTAGTGTCTCCACAGAAACTTGGGATGGATTCTCGATGCCACATAGTGGCCGAGACCACCAAGTAGTGGAATCAACATAGGCATTGCGGTAGAGTATGAAGAAGAAAAATTTAAGAAATATTTAAAACAGTTACATCACATATGACATTTTTTTTTTGAAGCTATGGATTCCCAAAGGTCAACTAATACACATATATCATCATCGAGACACATTAACTCTGGTATATAACAAATTTTGGTAAATTTATTTTTCTAAAGTGTGAAATAAAAATTTATTTGCAATGCCAACTAAAGCTATGATGGTATTATGGTCCTACACAGAAATTATTGACATGAATACCTACTTCTTGTAAAGGGTATGTTCATTAGATACCCTTAGAAATTTAGCTATTTTGGTTACAACAGCACATACTCTTTTTCTTTCCATAATAATTTATTATAGACAACTAAGTGATTGTGAATATACAGTGTGTCCCAGAATAGGTGTTACAAGAGGACAAATTGACCAAAAATTTTGAAATTAAACGTCCTTTTGGAAAAAACTGGTCGCATGGTACAAAACTAATAATTACAAAATTTTACTCCGATTGGTAATATACTGGTTATAAGTAAAAATATAAAAAATGGCCCAGAGTAAAGTACCTTTATTTATAAAAATAGGACAAAATTATATAGGTAAATTTTATAGGGAATTAAATTTTATATCAAAATTTTAAGTGATTAAAGTTAAAAAAATATATATTTTTGTTATTTTTTACATTATGTATTATGGTAGGGGAGCCCAAGAGGGAATTTCTGTAGTTACTACAGCTCATCAGAAAAATATACCGGAGGATATCATGATGATTATTGTTGTACAGATTAGGGAAAAAAGGTAAAACTGCAATTGAAGAAGTTTGGAGATGTTACAGTTAGACTGCGAAAATGTGCATGGTAGTGATATTTTGTGTATCTGGCTTTAAGATCATCGGCTGCTGGATGAGGTAAATTCTACAATAAAAATTGCTTCGCCATTCTGCCGTCAACTTATTTAATTAATTTCTATTATTACTTACTTATTAAGGGCTGATACTTTCGTATGGTGTAATTGTTTCTGGTTTTTAGAGTGCCAGAGCTGGTAATACAAAATTATTACAGTTTTGTTGGTTTATACTTTGCAAACTGAACTAATATAAATCTTTCGAACTTTGTGTAAACTTACCTAAGAATTAAAACATTTATACACAGGGTGTATATATACAAGTATATAATTTTTTGGATGTGAAATATTTGTGTGTTGTGTTTTCCTCATTGAAAAAAGCTGTTATTTAACTTTCGGATATATGGTCAAAACTAAATATGTGCACAGTTTATCATTGCCTTTGACGTGATTTAACACCATTACAGTATTAACATAACTCCATATATACCTTTTAGGGGATTAAAAATACCAAAAAGATAGTAAGTTGTATTAACATACCATGGTTTGCCCGCCAGTGATTACCAGGATTATTTTTTACACATGGTTCCTTAAAGGAGCCAGCCGTAGTGTCTCCACAAAAACTTGGGATGGATTCTCGACGCCACATAGTGGCCGAGACCACCAAGTAGTGGTATCAACATAGGCATTGCGGTAGAATATGAAGAAGAAAAATTTAAGAAATATTAAAGCAAGCGAAATTTTCAATTTGGCCTAGAAGACAGTTATATCACATATGACCTTCTGTCCTAAACCTATATAGATTCCTAAAGGTAAACTAATACTGAGACCTATTACAAAATTGCTAAGTTAAGACATCACAACGATTTTCACAGTTGGCAAAATTAAGTGGATTTTAAGGAAGAAGCTAGTTTGGATAATTAAGTAGATCATGGTGATTTTAAAATACAGCGCAATAAATTTAAATTTAAAGGTTCGCTTTTTTTAGATGTGATATACATTCTGTAGGCGATCTGTATAAATTAAATATATTATTACAATTTTAACATATTTGTATGAAATTTGGCTACATTGCAAAATTCGAGGCTAAGAAAATACTTATAAGCTTTCCATAAAAGAGCTAGTGTACCTACATAAAGGGCTTAACATAAAGTCTAAAATTAACAAAGGCTTTTTCTGAAATGCAGGTGAAACTGAAACTTTTAGTGCTACATACCTATATACAGAGATTTTCTTATCATCATCAAGACTTATTAACTCTGGTATATAACAAATTTTGGTAAATTTATTCTTCTTAAGTGTGAAATAAAAATGTATTTGCAATGCCACCTAAAGTTACGATGGTATTATGGTCCTACACAGAAATTATTGACATGAACACCTACTTCTTGTAAAGGGTATGTTCATTAGATACCCTTAAAAATTTAGCTATTTTGGTTAAAACAGCACATAACCTATTTTCTTTCCATAATAATTTATTATGGACAACTCAATTATTGTGGATATACAGTGTGTCCCAGGATAAGTGTTACAAGAGGAAAAATTGACGAAAAAATTTGGATTTTTTAAACGTATTTTTGGAAAAACTGGTCGCATGGTACAAAACTAATATTGACAAAATTTTACTCCGATTGGTAATATACTGGTTATACCTAAAAACATAAAAAATGACCCAGAGTAAAGTACTTTAATTTATAAAAAATAGAACAAAATTGTATAAGTAAATATTGCAGGGAATTATATTTTATGTCAAAATTTGAAGTTAAAGAATTATAGTTAAAAAAATATATTTTTGTAATTTTTTTACATTATGCATTACAAGTTTTTAAAATACTTGACTTAAGGCATCAAATAAAAAAATACTTAGTTTTTGTTTAAATTTTGCTCTCTCTTTCCCATTATTTAATTTGTAATGCAAAATGTAAAAAATTAACAATAACATTTTATTTTACTCTCAAACTCTAACTTCAAATGTTGATATAAAATTTAATTCCCTACAAAACTTACTTATAATTTTTTTTTCTATTCTTGAAAATAAAGGTAGTTAGTTCCTGGGCATTTTTCATATTTTAAGTTATAATTCGCCCTGTATAATATTAATTGGAGTAAAATTTTGTATTAAGTAGTTTTTCTAAAAGTTGGTTTTAAAATTTCAAACTTTTTGGTTCATTTGTCCTCTTTTAACACCTTTCCTGGGACATATTGTATATTCTATTTATTTTTTAACATACTGGCACTTATGTCAGCTAATATGCAATGATTATTGTTGGTTTTATTTTTATATTACTATTATTATTACTATCAACTGAACTGGACTATATTAATGAGAAAATTTTAAAATCACAAGGTCTTTATTTCGAGTTTTTCTTGATTATCTCAATATTTAAAAATTTATTATTAGGGGTAAAAAAGGTAAAAATGCAATGTGAGAAGTTTGAAGATGTTACAGTTGGACTGCGAAAATGAGCGTGGTAGTGATACTTTGTGTATCTGGCTTTAAGATCATCGGCTGCTGGATGAGATAAAATCTACAATAAAATATTGCTTCGCCATTCTGCCGTCAACTTATTTAATTAATTTCTATTATTACTTACTTATTAAGGGCTGATACTTTCGTATGGTGTAATTGTTTCTGGTTTATAGAGCGCCAAAGCTGGTAATACAAAATTATTACCGTTTTGTTGGTTTATACTTTGCAAACTGAACTAATATAAATCTTTTTAACTTTGTGTAAACACAACTAAGAATTAAAACATTTATATACAGGGTTTATATATACAAGTATATAATTTTTTGGATATAATATTTGTGTGTTGTGTTTTCCTAATTGAAAAAAGCTGTTATTTAACTTTCGGCTATATGGTAAAAACTAAATATGTGCACAGTTTATCATTGCCTTTAAAGTGATTTAACATCATTACAGTATTAACATAATTCCAAATATAACTTTTATGGAAGAACATATGCTAAAAAGATAATAAATTGTATTAACACACCATGGTTTGCCCGCCAGTAATTACCAGGGATATTTTTTACACATGGTTCCTTAAAGGAGCCAGCCGTAGTGTCTCCACAGAAACTTGGGATGGATTCTCGACGCCACATAGTGGCCGAGACCACCAAGTAGTGGAATCAACATAGGCATTGCGGTAGAATATAAAGAAGAAAAATTTAAGAAATATTAAAGCAAGCGAAATTTTCAATTTGGCCTAGAAGACAGTTAGGTATATCACATATGACATTCTGTCCTAAACCTATGAATTCCTAAAGGTAAACTAATACTGAAACCTATTAAAACAACTGTTTTCACGGTTTGCAAAATAAAGTGGATTTTGATGAAGAAGCAGGTTTAAATGATTAAGTAAATCATGGTGGTTTTAAAATACAGCACAGTAAATTTAAATTTAAAAGTTTGTTTTTTGTAGATCAGTCTGTAAGTGATTTATATAAAATAAATATAATATTAACATTTAAACATAATTGTATAAAATTTGACTACATGGCAAAATTCGAGGCTAAGAAAATACTCGTAAGCTTTCCATCAAAGAGCCAGAGTATCTACAAGCAAGTTTGGACGATTAAGTAAATTATGGTGGTTTTAAAATACAGCACAATAAATTTAAATTTAAAGGTTCGCTATTTTTAGATGTGATAATCAGTCTGTAGGCGATCTATATAAATGAAATATATTATTAACATTTAAACATAATTGTATTAAATATAACTACGTGGCAAAATTCGAGGCCAAGAAATACTTGTAAGCTTCCATCAAAGAGCTACCTACATTAAGGGCTTAACATAAAGTCTAAAATTAACAAAGGCTTTTTCTGAAATGCTGGTAAAACTGATACTTTTAATGATACATACCTATTATACCCTAGATTTTCTCATCATCATCCAGACACATTTACTCTGGTATATAACAAATTTTGGTAAAATTATTCTTCCAAACTGTAAAATAAAAATTTATTTGCAATGCCAACTAAAGTTGTGATGGTAATATGGTCCTTCACAGAAATTATTAACATGGATACCTACTTCTTGTAATAGGTATCATGTTCATTAAATACCCTTAAAAATTTGGCTATTTTGATTACAACAGCACATAACCTATTTTTTTCCCATAATAATTTATTATGGATAACTAAATTATTGTGGATATTATATTTTATTTATTTCTTAATATACTGGCAGTTATATTAGCTAATACGCAATCAATGCCGTTGGTTTTGATTTTATATTAATATTATTATTATTACTATCAGCTGGACTCGACTGTAATAATGACAAAATTTTGAAAATTACAAGGTCTTCATTTATTATCTCAATATTTGGAAATTAAGAAAAAAGAAAGATCACTACAGATTAGAGGTAAAAGAAAGTAAAACCACAAAGTTACAAGTTTAGAGCTATGACAGTTAGACTGCGAAAAGATGCATGGTAGTGATACTTTGTGTACCTATCTGGT
>JACEGR010000918.1:0-204046 GCA_014170235.1 Listronotus bonariensis | reverse complement strand
ATATTTCAAATTAATTATGCACAAATTTAAATTTTTACCGTTAATGCATAAGAAATTTAAAAAAAATGTTTTTTTAATAAACAAATTTGCACATTTCAAAGTTATTTTTAATCCTTAACATCTTTTTTATGAAATTTTTGATATTATAATAAATAAAGGTACTTTTCTCCTAAGCAAAATTCATATTTTCTAACATATCTCACATACCACTGCAAACAATTAATATCTAATCATTGCATTTAAGGTTTAAGACTATGCAGAACTTTTTATTAGGAATAACTTTTTTCAAAAATTATTAAAAAAAGTTTTCCATATGGTGCGAATTTAAGTAGACACTAAAGATATGCTCTATATTGATTGGGAGGATTCATTTATTAGAGTGTGTTTTTGTTGGGTACACGCCTGGAAAGAATGGGACCGCTTCGGTCCTGGTCCCGGGTATACGAGCTGACCCTGTTTAGCCCCATTGAGCCCTATGAAGTTGCTGGTCGGCTGAAACAAAATAAAAGAAAAACCCCCAAAAACCCAAAAATTCAAATTAATTAAAAACGACGTTTCGGTGGCAGTCTGCCACCGTTGTCAAGTTAAAAATGAAGTTAAAATATAAAAATTAAAAATTAACTAATATTTAAATTAGAAATGATAGAATTTTATGCTTTTAAAATTGAAAAACTGAAAATAGTTTGCGATTTTAAAAGCATTAAATTTATTCATTTCTAATTTAAATATTAGTTAATTTTATTTTTATTTTTTAACTTCATTTTTATCTTGACAACGGTGGCAGACTTGCCACCGAAACGTCGTTTTTAATTAGAATTTTGGGATTTTTGGGAGGTTTTTCTTTATTTTGTTTCAGGCCACCGGCAAGTTCATAGGGGTCAATAGGGCTGAACAGGGTCGGTTCGAATACCCCGGGACCAGGATCGAAGCAGTCCCATTTTTTCCAGGCGTGTACCCAACAAAAAGACCATCCTATATTTATAGAATTATAAATTTTTAGAGGTTTAATCTTGCCCTATATAAAATATTTCACAATATAAAACAATGTAAAAAGATATGACTCCTAACTTACTTGTACATAATACACGAAATAATATCTTACTTTATGTAAATAAAAGTATACAGTGACACATGAAATTTTGTAGTCATGTCGCCATGTGCCAAGGAGGCACTATCTACTTTATTTTTTAAATTGTTAGGAACGGTCATGGAGCACCTTATTTTTAAGGTCGTTTAATTCTCTAATTAACACTGCTTTATTTTTGAAAATTGGCCCAGCCAGCCGTTGCAAACTTGGAAGCGACCATGTCATTGGTTTGCAAAAAAAACAAATTACTAGACATATTTAAAATTATAGATAAAAAAATAATTGTTTTTTTATAACTACAGCGGTTAAAAGCATCAAGTTTTAAATAAAGTTTTAACATTCCGAAACTTTTAAATAAGTGCGATATGGCAAATTTTTATACAGCGCATTTCAATTAAAACAAGCCACCTCATATAATTCCATTCTTTACATACTTATAAAAATTCTGAAACACGTCAATTTTTATTTGTAGGGAGACACATTTTTGTGCTAAAACTTATTGGTTTAGGGTTATTTTCTACCCTCACCAAGACAACACAAACATCACAACTTAAGTTTGCACTATATAAAAAACTTTTTATTATTAATTTTACGAAAAAAACTTATTCTTCATAAAAAGTTCTGCATGGTCTAAAACCTTAAATTACATTATCAGATATTACTTCTTTTTTAGTTGGATACGACGTATGTCAAAAATATGATTTTTTTGCTCAAGAGTAAAGTACCTCAATTTTTCATAATATAGAAAATTTTTATTAAAAAAAAGTTTAGCACTAAAAATAAGATTTACATAACTTTTTTGTAGCGACATCAACGACCGCTTTCTGCGATTTTTTGCTGTTTTAACAGTTTTTAATCTTTCTTCACATAATATATTTCGAACTAATTATGTACTAGTGCACAAATTTAAATTTTTACCGTTAATGCATAAGAATTAAAAAAATAGTAAACAAGTTTGCACATTTCAAAGTTATTTTTAATCCCTAACATCTTTTCTTTATAAAATTTTTAATATTATAAAAAATAAAGGTACTTTTTTCCCAAGCAAAATTCATATTTTTTAACATACCTCGTATACCACTGCAAACAATTAATGTCTGATCATTGCATTTAATTAAGGTTAAGACTATACAGAACTTTTTATTAGGGATAACTTTTTTGAAAAATTAATAAAAATAAGTTTTTCATATGGTGCGAATTTAAGTTAACGTATTTTTATATTATATCGTATTTTTATGTTCTAAAATCAAAATTTTGTTAAAAATAATGTGTACTTACGGACAAAAATGTTGGACATTAATGTTGCAGGCAAGCAAAACACAATCACCAAGATATCTGCTACAGCCAAGTTTACAATGAAAAAGTTAGTAACAGTTCGCATTCGGGGAGAACGAAACACTACAGCAATTACAAAAAAGTTACCAACTAGACCGACAGCGAACACCAAAAGGTAGGCAACACAATATACAGCTGTCATAGCAGCAGAATGACGGTAAAACAGTTCTGGTACAAAAGCTGATTCTGTGGCGTTTAAGGAAGCGTTCATCACCAATGTTGCTCCATTAGCCTTAAGTTCGAAAACTGCCGTTTTGTGAATATCATTTGTCTCAGTATGAACCTGCAACAAAAATGAAAATATTTGTAAATTGCTTCATCAAGCAATATTTTTATAATTTTTGTTTATTAAACCTTGTAAGCAGTTTAATTAAAATTGGTCAAATACTTCAATGAGACCAACAAATAGTCACATGAGATGCTAATAACATTTGTACGTAAGTTTTATATTTTAAATTTAACGCTCTTTATTTTTGTAGGTAAGGTTCTGAATTTTACAAATATTCCTAAAACAAAATTTGTAATACAGCGTGTCTTCGGTCTATTCATAAAAAGTCCTGCTTGATGAGAAAATACATTTGCACAAAAATATTTGAAGGTTGGATGTACAGGGTGGATTAAAAATTACTTGTTTCCGAATTAAAATAAGGGGTATTTCCTAAATACGGTACTAAACTTTAAAGGGTGATTTTTATGTCATTTTATGAAGAAAAGTTCTTTTAAACATATGTCCGGAGTTTCTTTGTTCCCGAAATACAGGGCGTTAAATATTTTTTAACGGTGTGATTGTTTTTAAATATCTTAAATACAAAGATTTTAAAAAATGTACTACACTAAAAAGTTTTATTTTTAGTTGCTTTAAAGGGAAAAAATATAAAAAGTGCATAAAAAGCCAGTGGCGTACATTTTTCTCTCAATAATATTATCTGTTGTGCCCACTGTACGCCACTGGCGTTTTAGGTAGTTTTTATATTGTTTTCCTTTAAAGAAATTAAAAATACAACTTTTTAGTAAAGTATTTTTTTTGTATTTGGCTTCGTATTTAAGATATTTAAAAACAAACCGACATCTAAAAAATATTTAACGCCCTGTATCTCAGAAACCAAGCAACTCCGGACCTATGTTTATAGGAACTTTTCTTTAAAAAATTACTTAAGAAATCGCTTTTTAAAATTTGGTATCGTAGTTAAAAAATAACCCTTATTTTAATTTGGAATCAAGTTGTTTTTAAGCCACTCTGTACATCCAACCTTCAAATATTTTTATAGAAAAGTAATTTCGCATCAAGCAGAACTTTTTATAAAGAGACACTTTTTTCGTAAAATTAATAATAAAAAAGTTTTCCGTTTGTTAAGAACTTCCGAAGACACGCTGTATAGGGTCATTCTTCACCTATACGCTTAAACTAAAAAAGTTGAGACAAAAAATTAATATTTTTAATACTAAAAGAAGAACCTAAATATAAAGGACAAGTAATGACTAATAATGGACAACAAAGTACTTAGAGTGGGGAGGTCCGGAAAATCCCGGTCACTTAAGCTAATTTGAATACTTTAAAATGTCAGTAACATATATGTTTCTAGTAAAAAGGCTTTAATTGCTTAAATACATTGTTTATATTAAGTTAGGAACTTTAGAATAAGCTTAAGAATTAACATTAAAACAATAAAAATTATTTGGTTACAAAAATTCTTTAACACAAATTTAAAAATTTCCACACAATAACAAAAAATCATTTATGTAAATGTTTTACATGTTCAAAATGCTCCTTGCGATCGTCTTGTCAATATGCTAATCCTAAATAATACGATACACATTTTATTTAAATCTTATTAATAAGAGGAAATGTTGAAATGGTTTCTGCTTACTTTCCTATTATTAAAACCTAATTAAAAAAAAACATATTGAGAATTGTAGCAAATATTTGCAATATAAAAAAATTTATTTTTGTTAATTTTAGCATAAATCTGAAAGCATTTAATATTTCCGAAACACTTAAAAGCAGGTATAGAACACGAAATGTGTTCATTGGGTTCTGAAGAATCCAAAAACTCAATCATACACAGGGTGTTGTATTTAAAATAGAAAACGTCTTAGCTACCGTCACATGACTCACTTTTTTTTAGTTAAAAAAATGGTTTAACTAAGAACTTCAATCAACGTGTTAAAGCGTTTTACGCTACTCATTTATTTATTTAATTTATTTCTTTTCGCTGATACACATTGTAAACCTAAATATTATGTACCACAAATTTCAACTGTGTCATAATTATTATTTTTTTAACAATACGCATTCTTGTAGTTCTATTTCTTTGTGTAATGTTTGACGGTTAATCAACCAATAAAATTATAAAATTATTGATTTGACCTTTTACCATGGTC
Source organism: Listronotus bonariensis (assembly GCA_014170235.1). Classification (NCBI taxonomy): domain Eukaryota; kingdom Metazoa; phylum Arthropoda; class Insecta; order Coleoptera; family Curculionidae; genus Listronotus; species Listronotus bonariensis. The sequence goes on along the minus strand of JACEGR010000918.1, from coordinate 199,242 downwards.
ATCTGATAATCACTTGCTTAGTGGGAAGAAAACCAAGTAAAGTTAAAAAGAAATAATTTTGGGGGACACGTTTTAATTTAAAGCTTTATTGGATGTTAAAAGTTTTTGGATGGCTTCCTTCTACAAAACCATTTTTTAATATCACCCTACAAATTTTTAAAATTAGTGTGTTTTAATAACTTGCCTCTAGATTTGCCAGCCTACACAATGATACCTTTTGTTTTAATTTTGTATCGCTGACTTCAGATTTTTGGTTTAAGACAAAATTAAAGAATTTATACAATAAATCCTTTAAACACAATTTATAAGTAAGTGTTGATAATTATAAGATAACAGAAAACTTTATTTTATACACATATTTTCTGGTTACAAAAAAATACGAATTATCCATTATTTTGCCTAAATTACCCAAATTTTAAAAATGGGTCATGGCCTTTTTGGGCGGCTTAAGGTTTTAAAATCAACGTCACATACTTGAAATATAAAAATATTTAGATACAAATTTTATATATCATTGTAAAGGCAAATTTATCTGAAAAAATCCCTTACAGCCTTGTAAAAAAGTTTTTTTGTATAGAAATAATAATCTCGGTCTCTTGTCCATTGAGAACGTAAGATGGATGGTAAAAAGAGGAATTTAAGAGATATGCCAAACGAAGTTAGAAAGATTTAGAGCAGCAAAGAAAAATTATACCAACAGATGTTATTTTTATGTGAAAGGGAAGTTTTAAGAGGAGCTTTTATGAGAAATTGATAGAAATATAAAGGAAATTTGGTTTTAAAAATTCAGATAAAAAATGAGAAAATATAGTAATAAAATTTGGTTAAGGTATAAATTTAGTAACGGGTGTGAAAGACTGGATCATTATGGATACTTGCTTTTTAAGTATAAGAGCAGAGTGGATTTTGGCTCTCTAGGCAATTTTTGCAGCAGATCTTTCTTTCTATATATTTATGTTTACAGAAATAATAAAATACAAATAAAAAATATATTGAAAATGAACAAGTTTGCATATCGATGGTCTAGCACACAAATGCTATAAGTGCAGTTTTCATAAAAAGTAGGTTGTATAGACTATCATATAATCATATACAAGAACTCTTTCATGCATACAAGTAGCAAGTAAAATATTTAAACTTAAAGATGCCAGCTTTAGTTTCAAATCGTATTATGTACTTTTAGATTAGAATTATGGCAAATTATTTAGCTTTAAAGTTCATATAACACAAACATTTATTTTTGCACTACATAAACAAAGCCATCGATATTTATATGGTATTTTTAATCCCACACATGTATCTTTATAAAATAATTCTTTATTTTCAAAAATAAAGGTAGGGTAGGGCGGGGCTATTGTTTATTTTGTGATTAAAAAGTAAAATAATTGCAAGCCGGAAAATTTTATCTGTGATAGTTAAATGTATTTCGTTCTCAATCAGGTAAGTGTTAAACTTAAGTAAATTTATTGCAGTTTTATTATGTGTAAAGATTTTGAATATAATTCTAACCGGTTTTTTAATAAATTCACTTTTCCTTTAAAATTTTAGGTTGGGGTTAGTTGAGCTACAGTTGCCCAACTAACCCCATGGTTTTAAGTATAAAATGTTTTTTTTTATTTTTAGTTTACGGACTTATAACAGTAAGACTACTAGAGTCTCCTCAAGATTTAAAAGAAGCTGCAACCCGAACTTTGTACAAGCAACAAAGAAAACAAGCTGACTATAAGTTTTCTCTGGAAATAGTTCGACCATACCCAAAGGCTGGTCAAAGAATAGCCAAATCAAACAGAAGATAAAGTAAAGCTGCAATTTTAACTTTTAAAATACAGAAGACATTACAAGAGAAGCAAAATAAAACTACTAAAAAAACTTTTAAAAACGAAGATGAGTCAATGGAAATTAAAAATTTTTAAATAAAATTTTCTAACAAAAACATTTTTAAATAAAAATATAGAAAAAAGTTATAATTTTAAAAAATTAAATTAAATTTACAAACTAAAGCTTTTTTAAAAATTTGTAAGGCATTTCTTGCTAGATATTAAATCCAATAGTTAAGCTAAGCTAATTACGTTGCTGTTTTATTAATGATATTTGTTGTTTTGTCACTATAAGATTATAAATATAAAAAGCAAATTGTCAAAATGTATTTTTATTGTGAACGTATCTAACATTCAAGCCATGATTTGACTATACTTTTTTAAGTGCTCTACTAGCCCCATACCCTTGCTCAACTTACCTCACCTATGGGGTACGTTGGGCATACTTGACTATCTACAATATAATAGATGTAGGTTCTAAATTCGACTTATTAGAAAGAAATTACTATGGACACTATTGCTAAGGGATAAATTGCTAATCCATCAGTATGCATTATGAGCCCGACGATAAGACTTATTTTTGAGGAGCTATAACTGATGAAGTGAAAAATTGCTCAACTAGCCCCGCCCTACCTTACTTTCCTTTCTTCCAAGATTAATATTTTTTGACAAACCTCGTAAACCACTGCAAAAAATTAATATCTAATGGTTGCGTTTTTGGTGTTAGACCACTTTTTATTAGGATTTTTTTTCGTAAAATTAATAACAAAAAAGTTTTCCATATGGTGCCAACTAAAGTAGACACGCTGTATATTTTTTAATGCAATTAAGAAACAAGCTTAATCACTATTTCGTGTTTCTAAAGTAAGGACATTTATAATATAGGTTTGTTTAAACTTGTCTTCTTTAATACACCCAAGGATTTAAATACAAAAGGTTTACCATAATAGAGACATTTTGCACCTCTTATTTTGCAATTCCGTTGTGGTTAACGTTATTCTGAGTCTGCGCAGTATCGCAAACATGATCCGTTATCGTTATTAACCATACCGGACTCCTTTAATTACGGATGAATACCGAAGAGCTTATCGTTAATCGTTACCGTTATTGTTAAACTGCGTGGTTGTCGGATTGTAGAATTTTTATTATCAATTATTTAGAAGGTTGGTCGGAATGCCGTATTAATTAAAATATCATTGATACATAGGCTCTAATTAGCGAAAAATCCATAGCAGTAAGAAAAATAAAATAGTGTAAAGAAATTAAAACGGACTTGCATTTTTAAGGATGTTTTAAATCAGTAATCAATTTACATGTTACAATCTGGCACACTTGCTTTTTATTCTACTACCAAACATAACCTTACTTTTTGTGTTTTACTTATACTGTATTCTTGTATCTACTTTGAAAAACAAAATCAAGAGAATTATTTGTATATATTTAAATATCAATATATAACTTATGGAGAATAAAAGAAAGTACTGATTTTCGTAAACTTTAAAATCGGTGAACCACAGGTAAAAATGAGGTTATATGTCGAAAGCGCAGACGCAAGATAAATTTATTCAAAAAGGCTGCAAAATCTCTGTCTAAAACTGCTGCTGTAATCGTTATGTTTAATAACGATAACCATAAGGAGGCCAAAAAACGTCTGTTATTTTAAGAGGTGCAAAATGTCTCTATTACTCTAAAAAACCCTTTATATTATATTTTTTTGTGCGATTTGTAAAGTAATCTTTTCTATTTATAGATTTATGATATCATACAAAACTCAATCAATTTTTGTACGATTTGATATAATTCTTACCCAATGAAACGAACAGCAAAAATGAGAAAACTTTATTTTTCAAGGGAGTTTCTATTGTTAGTAAAAAGTGCCATTTAAATTACCCTTGACACAAATATAAGTATATACAGAAAATATTTTTACAGTAAATTAAACATATTGTATATTTTAAGTAAATGCGTTCTCCTCAAATGAGTTTTAATCAACTTCCAAAGAAAATGTATTATTGGAAAGACCTGTTTTCGGTCAAAATAAATCTGGCAATTATTTGGGTAAACAATATTTATTGCAAAAGATATTATTAAACTAGGTGACCCTAAAAAAACTAAAGATTGGGAAAATTCTTAATAGGATTGAAAATGGATTATTTCTATAAAAACATTATTAAAACATATACGCGGGTCCGCTATTTACTAGTACACCTGGGAACCAAAGATACTTTATGCCCAAATATTAAGATCGAATTAAACATACTTACATATATTTAAAAGTTGATAATAAGAAATCATAAAAAAATAATTAATTATACAAGTTTTGCAAATAAGTTCTGGTTAGTTTAGTCTACCGTCTGAACGAAAAAAACACAATCAGGTTTTCCGAAATAATAAAGATTTGCTTGTTAAGACCGTTATAAATATAGGGAAGTTCGGGGAGCCCCGCCCACCTAAATAAGCAAATGTGAATATTGTGAAGTGTCAGTAACATATAAGTATCGACATTGATTACTCAAATCTATTGTTTTTTTTTACTATAAAATAAAACATGTTTTATTTATTTATACCATATAACTTGTTATCTAATATTTATTATAAGTCCTTGATATTAAGATTCTTCTAAATAATAAAATTATGAGCATGAGACTAAAAGGTAAAACCAAACATAAAAAAAAATTAAAAACATTTTATGTTTTTTTTTAAATAAAAAATTAAGATAAATATAGATTATGATGCCACCTTTCCAGAGCAATTTTGTTTGGGCAATCTTACTCGATAACGCAATTTTTTCTATTAAACTGCAAGTTTTTTTAAAACTTACAAAGGAAAATATTTTAATAATAGATAATAGAATACAACTAATCACCCACATTTTAATATATTAATGATGCAAATGAATACTTATGTATCATAGAAACGTTTACATTTTCACAGAAGAAAAAACCTTAACGTGCTTCCAAAACGTTTTTCGAAGAGTGAAGATTTAAAACGTTTTCGCGGAGTTCAAATTAACTAAGTTAGCATTTTAGGTTAAATTTTTATATTAAGTGGTAGATATCGGACCGATTAGAGGTTGCGTTTAGAAATTATGAGGGTGGACATCATTACCCGCTGAGCGGGGCTTCTCTGACCTCTTTCCTACGCTTTTTGGTTTAGATTGATTTTTATAGGATTAGTATTAGATGCCTAGAGTCTCATAACCCGATGTTTTTATTAACGCCGAACACAAAATATCAAAACAAATTTAAAAAATTGACAAAAATCGGCCAAAAAATTTTTAGGGTATTTTTATTATTTATTTATCACGTGCCGCAAGCAGGTATAGGAAGGTGCACAAAATATTATATTAATTTGTTTTTTCTAGTTAAGGTAGGGTAGAGGGATGTCAAACTGTTTAGTTGTTTGTAAATAAAATACGTATTTTTAAATAAGTCACTTTTAGGAATAAAAATATACTTGACATACTTGCTGTACTCTTACTAATTACTACTGGATAAGTTGAACAAATGCTTGGAGTGCTTCCGTTACAGCAATCAGCCAGTAAGGAACAAATTGACAATTCCTTGGCAGTTTATGACATTCTATTGATTGGAATTTAAAAAATACGTTTTAGTTTATGTTGTGACACCACAGGCTCTAATTTGGGGCATTTAAATGGTGCAGCTTTAATACTGCAACAACAATTAAAGACAGATATTTTATATTTTTCTTTTCGATACCATATTTTTGAAATAATTTTGCAAAAATGAAATTTTCACTCTTCTTGCTTTTAGCATTTTATGTTATAAAAAAATTCAGTCTATTAAAAGAAAAAGAACTTGCATGTAAAAGTTCCCTCCTTATCCATCCTGATGTTGCTTCTTTTAAACGTTTTAAATAATATTGGCCTAAAATGGAACTAATTTAAAACTGGTTTTAATGATTAGACAACTAAACAAATTTTACAGCCTCAAAATAGTATAATAACCATAAATAAATATAGATTGGCAAGTTATTTTCTGTAATAACTTGCCAATTTCTAGCAGTACATCCCCCAATCTTGATTACAAAGATTTTTCATTACTTTTCAGATTGTTTTTTGAAGAAGACGAACCATCAAATGTGTGAAGTTTATCATCTTGGTGCATTTTATCAAGCCCTTTGAATGTCGAAAGCCATTTACTGCTTAAAAATATTTTTCTTTTTAGATTACACCAGGGTTGTGCAATTTTGTTCAACTTCTCCACATCACTTTCACATAATCACATTGATAAAGAGTCGTTTTTCAAATTGACTCTGGGTCCTGGGTTGTTTAAATTTATAAACAAACTTTTTATTTCTTCATATACCTTGTCAAAGCTATTACGAAATTTTCGTTACACCTGTAATAAATCCTTAGCACGTCTCTTTTTTCTTACTAGAAAATAACACCCTTATATTAAATACCAACATTTACGCATCTACTGCCTTAATCATTAAAGAAATAATGATAATAATTTCGTACTGCCACACAATGATATATTTTATTTTTGTTTTTATGGTAGACATAAAGTTAATTAAATTTGATGCTTTATTTTTTTACATATTAGTTATTAAAATAATATTTATATTAAAGCTTGCTAGTTGAATTATAAAATAAAAATTAAACAAAATAAATTATAATAAGCTTTAACACATAAAATAGGATTCTTATACACTTACCTATACAGGGTGTTTCAAAATTTATGCATCAAATTTTAATGGCAAAATTTATGCAACAAATTTTAATGGCATATTCTACGTCGATAATAGGCCCTATATAAATATATGTCTGGAAACCCTTCATTTTAGAGAGTTATGGCGTTAAAATTTTAAGAAATTTTTTTTAGAATTTTAAAACTGCTCTAGATATTTAATTGGTATTTGGTATATTGCTTAACAGCGGACATATTATTTTATGTAAAATATTTAAAAAAAAACAGTGACGTCCGTACAATATTTATATGGATTATTTTTCATGACAAATATAATGCGCCACTGCTTCTTTAAAGAAAAAAAAATTAAATTTTCTATTGAATTTGGAACAAATTTAATCTTTTGACTTTTTTCCGAGCAATGCATAGTTTTCAAACAAAAAAATAAAAACTACTTTGATGCATGACGAACTTGTTTATAAAAACTTTACGAAAATAATTGGAAATTTTAGGTTTTAAATGTTTAATCCGCCGCCGTCGCCCCACATTGGGCCAACTACGACAAACTTTTGCAAAAACAATTCTGTGGACGTGTACTTTGTCTGCACTTGCCTTGATTGGCCAAACTTTTTACATACACACATTTGCTTACAAATAGTTTTCCAAATGTTTCGACAAAAGTTCGGCCACAACTTCGCCCAATGTGTGGCGGCAGCATAACATTTTTTGTATTTATTTTCGCAAATTCGCCATGCATCAAAGTGGTTTAAATTTTCATTGGTTTAAAAACAATTTTGCAAAAAGTTAAAAACCTAAATTTGTTCCAAATTAAATAGGCTTCTTAAAAATAATTCTTATTTTAGGAAGGAGCAGAGGCGAACCAATTCAGGCTAATGTAAACAATAAAAAATTTCTATCAGACAAAAAATATTGACCACAACCACTTGAAGATGGCTGAATACATTACGTGTGAAAGCCAAAAACCGAAAAATAGAATAAAATAGAATACATTTTTGACCTTTTACATTAGCCAGAATATCTGTCTGACATAAATTATCATGCAATAAATGTCAGATGAATTACCTTTAGGATTTTTTTCATAGAAAATAATAAAAGTACATTAAAATAGAGAATATTAAACCACTTTTTTAAAGCAAGATTTTTATTAAAATGTTAAACTAGAAGTAACAAGACAAGCGTACTACCTTTGAGTTATTTTTCAGAGGTAACATCTTTTAAAAAATACTGAAAATTTCCCTTAAAAGAGAACAAATACGACATAGGGTAATTTTATTTTTTCAGGCCGAAACAAAACGCCTTCGAAAAAATATTATGCATTTTAAATCAGTAATTAGCGTTCTCTACAAAATTCTCTCTCTCTCTATTTTTTTCTTGGTTTTGGTCCCTTCAGGTCCAATCCACCACTCTCCCCCTTTCGGACTATGCTTTCAAGGGCTTCGTCGGCGGAAAATCTGGATAATCAGAGCTCGTAGCTCCCAGAAATTCCAAAAGAAAACAAACAATTCAACAATCGATGCAATACATAAATTGTCGGCTGTCAAACCAAGATCTTCTACTGGTGTTACAGTATAACCTTCACTTTCACTACTGACAGTTTCCATGACACGCCCATATATTTCCCGCCATTTGAGAAATACCTCGTGTTCACCACCCAACAGGATACCATCAGCTTATAGGAATCTTCGCTCACAGCGCTTAGATCCAGAAGAAAGATGCCGTCAATTTAGCGTGAATCTTTCCTTGATCCCCGAAGGTAAAAACGTTCGTACGACACCTCTAGCCGCCACTCCGGGAAGAACTTTGTAGTCCCTCTACGCACGTCCGCACTGTCCGGAGGTAAACCAAAGAGTCCCTACAAAATTCTAATAAAAGTTTAGATAAGCAAGATAAGTTAAAAATTACCAAAATAACTGATAATTCGGCACTATGTCGACCCGTTTTTATGTTAGTTATGCTTTAAAAATATTAAAATTGTTATTTTTAAATTAATTTATTTTTTCTAAAATAATATATTGTGCAACATGTAGAAAGCGATATAAGGTACAGGGTGTCCGACTATATTTTGAGTCATTTTAATCGTGAATTACTTTAGAACAAAAATGGTTAAGATGCGGTTTGGCAAGAAGTAATAGATTTTTTAATATCATTGCCATTTTATCAAAACATTTCGTTAACACCAAAAAACAAATGGCCGATTTTTCGATATAGGGCAACCTTGTTATGCAGTAACCGCCAGAAATGTTGAACCATATGCAAAACTTTCTTATTTTTGATTTAAAAAATATATATATATATATATTTCTGGTAAAAATCTTTGCATACACCGACACTCACAAAACACTGATCAAAACTTAAATAAATCATAGGTTATACGAGGTAGGTGCAAATTAACGAATATGACACAGAGAAAACAACCTCCATATTCGAACTTTGAGAAAAATATTATTTGGAAAAATTGTTTAGAATTACAAGTTATGATATATTTTAAAAGCACAGCCTTCAATTACAAAAAAACTTACTTTTCCAACTTTCCCTGCATAGAGATTAGATCGAACTAAATTAACTGCCGTAAATCATCCTTATGGCCCTTAAATTTCAAAAAATATTAAATCTTTTCCTACTTCAAAAAACAAAAGTAAATTTTGGTTGTTTGTGGTTTATAAGGCTAAAATTTAAAAGTACCTTTAGATTAACGGTTTACATCATTTCTGCCAGATAAAAAATGTTTTTATATTTTTAAATTATTATCATATCTTCGTTTTTTTCTTTTTTTTAGAATAATTGTAAAACAACTTTTAAAACTTCTATGAACTTTTTTATTACCATAATACCAATAAAGTTTTATTTTTGAACATTGTTTGGAAAATAATAATAAATAAATTTATATTTCAAAAAATAAAGACGTTTTTTATAAGACAAAAACGATGTGGAACATTAAGCTAGAGGTGCTTGTGAATTTTAGCCTTATTGAACCACAAAAAAGGAAAAACTAAAAATTTTTTTAAGTGATCTAAATTTACCTAAATGCTTTAAAAATAAAGAAGCTTTGACTTTTTTGAGTTAATTTAACTCTATCTCATATCTCTATATGGGATAAGTAAGAAAAAGTATGTTTTTTTTCTAATATTTTTATAGAAGGTCCTGCTTTTAAAATATAACCTAACTTTTAGTTTTAAATAATATTTTTCTTTAAGTTCAAAAATGAAAGTGGTATTCTTTTGGGTCATATTGGTTTATTTAAATTTTGATCAGTGTTTTGTGAGTTTCGGTGTATGCAGTTATTTTAATTAGTGATAAAAATTTGAAAAATCATAATGAAAAACCTTTACATATGATTTAACATTTCTGGCGGTCCCTGTATAAAATGGTGCAGCATGCAAATTTTTCCTTAATCCTAAAATTCAATATTTAGCCTTTAAAAAATGTTACATAAGCTATGGTTAGTTCAAAAAATTTATTGATCTTTTAAAAATTGACTGCATGGCATGCAAGAGTATTATTTAACAATAAAAATTGACTATACACAAGATGCGGCATTAAACCTATACGTTATTCACAAAATAATAGTTACAATAAAGCTAGATTTCTTTTTTAAAACCTTTTGTTAATATTGTAAATAACCTACAGCTTAATTGACGTATTTTTACACTTTGCTAAATATGAGTTACCTTCATAATATTTTATTTATTTTTTGTATATAAAAACCGCCGATAATGTTAATTAATTTGTTATTACCGGTGGTTTTTACTTATTTTAACGGAAGATGTCGCCGCCTGGCGGTTTTGTTCATAAAAACTACTCAAAACCGCCGAATAATGGTTAAAGTTACCCTAACTTTAATAATAATAATTTGTTTAATTTTTGAATTATAATATTTTTAATAATTAACAAACCAAAATAAAACTGGGAGACAAGTTTTACACCTACGAAGGTTTTGTCTACGCTCTTCATACATACAAAAAATGTACAGGGTGGGCAAATTTCGACGCTTTTAATAAAAAATTCATGTTTTTTTGACATCTTTTACACAAAACTAACCCCCATTTGCGAGGCTCAAATTTCAAGTTAAACTTACTGGTGAAAATCGCAATTCGCTATCTTCCGTCGTTTACTTGCTACAGCGTGTTTCTTAAATTCTTGCGTTTTCTTTAATTCTTTATTACTTTTTTATTTTTCAATATTTTTAAATTCTGTAAAAAAATTCACAGCAACTTTTATGCAGATATGGTTTTTTGTAAGTTTTCGCATTTTTGGGATATTTATTTATTTTTAAAAATTTTAAATGGAACACCCGGTATATTTTTTGGTAATAAAATGCTTAAAAAATGCCTTTTTAAAAATGTACACAATTTATTTATTTTTTTTATTCGTTTTTGTGACATTGCATGTTTTGTAATTTATTACTGTTAATGGTTGAAAAGTAGGTTATGAAAAAATAAACATATATTTCTTTAAACCATTTTATTATAACTTTTTAATTTATTGGCTGTTATGGCGGGAACCTATATATATATTATTATTTTAATAACGTAAATAATGGTAAAAATAATTTTATTTTACCAATAAACTAATCTGTTTTATTGCTGGTTTGCCCTAAAAACGTTTTTAATCAGGTTTTAATAATACGTTATTATTTTAATAACAAACAACAATTATTTTTTGTCTACAGGTAGGTAAAAGATGGTAATGGATAACAAATGTTAGCTTTCTGCTATTTCCATGGTAATATTTTATTTAGGTGCATACGTAAAAAAAATTGTCGTTTGTTAGATACTACATTAAATAATACTATATTGATAAAACCTAATTAAAACATTCTTTGGGTTAAATTTTAATAGAATACAATAGTTTACTGTTAAAATAGGATTATTGGTTACCTTTATTTTCTTTAATAAATTAATAATATAATCGGGTTTCGGCAATAACTGTCAATAAAATACAAAAGTTATATTGAGACGGTTTAAAGAAAAACATAATAATTTTTTCATAGCCTCCTTTTAACTAATATCAGTAATAAATGACGAAATATGCAATATCTCAGAAATGGATTAAAATACATATGAAGCGTTATTCATTTTTAAAAGATAATTTTTAGGCATTTTAATACTAAAAAATGTACCATTTCATTAAGAATTTCCCAAAATAAGTAAAAATGTCAAAATGCCTAACTTTACAAACAAATTAAAAGCAAATCTGCAATCTGCATAAAAAGTTGATGTAAAAGTTTTTACAGAGTTAAAAGATACTCAAAAATAAAAAAGTTATGAAGGATTAAAATGCGTTTAAATTATGTAAAACACTTTTTGCTAAAAAAGCAAATATGTTTAAAATACTTTATTTAATTTTTGCTCTCTTTCTTTAATTGCTTAGGATATAAATTAAACAAAAAGTTTTAAATATTGCCGTAGACATTTAGTAGACAACTTTTAAAATAAATAAAACTTTGTATTACGTCTCACAATAAATTTGGCATGCTATCTTATCCGGTTTTATTAAATAATAACGTTTTAGAAACAAAATTGCTTTCACCACTTTGCAAAGTAAAAACATGTAATAACGGGTTTCATCGCAGGTTTTTAAATGCCGGAATTAAATTACCATATTTTTTTCTTCTATGAAATTATTTTATTCAATGAATATGGATGAGGGATGGCTTATTTAAAGATAGCCATTATCTTATGCAATCTAAAAGGAAGTGGCTTTTATAATCTAAACTTCGGTGTACTAAGGGCAATGAATATATTTTTTAATGTTTATTTATCGCTAGTAAGCGATATATTTTTAAAACTTTTTCTATTTTTTAAAGTAATTTTCTTACGTTTTTTAAACCACCTTGTATAATATAGAAATAATTATATTATTGCTTTTAGAATTTGTTTTAAAATATCAAATATAATTTTTACCTTACCACTTTACAACTTTAAAGTCACCAACAAATTTAATTTTTATCAATATTTTTTGTTTTTTTTTACCTTAAAAAATAATAAAAACTGATATTTTGCAGGTACCCTAAGTGAACAAACGGGGTTTTTCTTAGAATTATTATTATAATTTAAAAATCCAAATTAGTCGATATATTTTCTAATTATGTAATGCAATTATGTTAAAGCCTATTTGTTTTGCAAAAACAATAATTAGTATTTAATTCAAAATATCATGTGTGCATTGATATAAGCCTAAATTATTAAGTGTGTGTTTTTAACAAAAATTTTAAAAGTACTGTAAAAAAATGTAACCTTAATAATTTTTATTGAAAATGTTTTTTTACCATAAAGTAGTATATCTTAAAATTGTTGCAATTAAAATGTAAAAAAATCGGTAAATTTTTATTTCTAGAACTTTGAATCAAGTGGGGAGGGAAAGAGTTGTTTTTAATGTATTTTTTGGCATTTTTTAATTTTTTTAATAAAAAATATTTTAATATTACTGTGTAAAATTTACAAGAAGGGTTTAAGTGACCGCCGTATCCATAAATCTTAGAAGAGAAGCAAAATTTAAAGCGCCTTTTCTACAACTCACGACCTTTAAAACTACAAAACTACTGCACCCATCCTTTTAGAATTTTCACCACTATTTTTTTACATAATTTTCGAGGTAACGCAAAACATTTTCTTTAATTTGTCCTGCTCCCAAAAAGTAAAAAAATTATATTTTAATAAACTTCCCCAGCGCTACCTGGAAAAAACCATTCACAGCCCCACAAAACAAAGTCAAAGGTCCAAAAGACTAAACCCTGGCATCTTTATGTTTTTGGGATCGCTGAATCCGAATCTGGGCACGGTTTCACCCCATCAGGTCACGGTCAAGGTCAATCATAGCCCAACAAGTAAAAAAGTTGAAGTTTCAAAAGCCTAGATCATGGTATCTTTTTGTTTTTTGAGTCGCTGAGTCTGAATCTGGGGTCGATTTGACCCCATTAGGTCATGGTAAGGGTGTTATAAAGGCAAAATCGTAAAAAATTATTAAAAATAAACCACAATTGTAGTATGGTTATGTTTCTGGAATCGCTGAATCCGAAGCCGGGGTCAGTTTGACCCCATCAGGCCATGGTCAGGGTAATGTCAAGATCAAATCATTAAAATCTAATAACAATAGACCACGATCATATTATCTTGGGATTTTTAAAATTAGTAAATCCAGGTTCGTAGCTGAATTGATCCTTTCCCCGATTGTAGACTATTTTCGTTGACCTTTGGTTTTTTTACCTTAAAATGACGTTAACCATGACCTGGCGGGGTCAAACTGACCCCGGATTTGGATTCAGCGAGTCCAAAACCTAAAGATACTGCGATTGTGGTCCATTTTTGATGAATTTTGATGATTTAATTTTAAAATGACCTTTACCATGGCCTGATAGGGTCAAACCTACTCCAGATTCGGAATTAGCAACCCGAAAAACATAAAGATAGCATGGTCTGGTCTTCTGGACCATCAACTTTAAGTTATTTTTGGGGGCTGTAATATCTAATAAACGAACTTAATTTTTTGATTTACATCTAGCACCGAGAACTGATGGTCACCGCAATTCATAATTTTTTCGAGACGCTTGGGAATATTGGTGCTATTGCCTAATTGTTTAAAATTTTTAAGAAAAAATTGTTCAAAATATTTCTCTAATGTTAAATTTTTATAAATTTTAATCTTAAATATTTCAGCTTGTACTCTTTAATAAAAAAATTAAAACGTACCCTTTTAAGCACAAATTATTCCTTAATATTTAATTTAAAAAAGATTCTTCCAATCTTTTTTTTTTTTGTAATAATGACTAATTTTTTAATTTTAATATATATTTTTTAAATAACGATTTTTAAGTAGAGGCGACTGCCACGAAAGTTTTTTCATTGAATTTAATAAAAACATTTTTATATGTCCAACTTGGTGAACACTTTTATTGTATTTAGTATTTTAATTAAACACAAAAATCAATGTTCACATCAACTCATAAAATAAATCAAACGCTATGAAAATAAACATAGAATCTTTGATCAATACAAAATCATTTATATTTTTCTACAAAATTCTCCAAAGTCTTCTGGTCCTATCTTAATTTTTTGGCTTTCGCATTAAAACCATTTTTACCCTTTAAATTAACTTTTTTATTAATTTTTACACAACCATCAAATAAAAATATGACGGATAATTTTTTAGACAAATACCATTGACTGTTTTGAATCGAATTAATTTTTGCAAGAAAATTGAATCCAGACAAAGTCGCTAAAGTAACCACTATGTTTTATAATTTGCGATGATAAACTAGTTGCACATTTCTCAAAGGCTATTTATTTCATAAGTTGTAAGTTTAAATATTGTCCGAAAAATTAATATGTTTAAAAAGGTATTTCCTTAAGGTACTTGCACACATGTACACCTTTGTGGCGCAACTTTTATAGCGGGATAATAAATAAACTTTATGTTACACAAGAATGCTTGTGTTATATACAGTACATGCAGTTAAATAAAAGCATCCGTAAAACCGAAAAAACTTAAAATATAAAAAAAAATAAAAAATAAAATACGTTTTTGATAAACTTGATAATTTCGTAAAAAAATAAAAAAATTGAAAAATTATAAAATATATTTTAAAATTAAATAATATCGAAACGCGTCGGAATATCAAAAAAAAAAAAATTATGGAAAAGCTTTTTATAAAAAATGAATAAAATACAAAATTATTGATCTAGCCTTTTTAATAAATCATCTAAGGTTGGTAGTCTAAGATCCGGCATTAAGAAAATATATCCTTATCTGTTAATTCAATAAAATAATATTTTCTAGGCAGATTTTAATGTAGTAAATGCAAGTGAACGAGATCTGCCAGCATAGGTCTGCTAAAATTAATAATAAGAATTAATTAATAGTAAATTTATTTATAATTGTAACCTTTACATGTTCATTGCATAAACCAATGATCAGCGGTGAAATAGCCTAGTTGGTTAGGTAGCAGCATTTAGCAGTGCATGCCTTGTCGACACTCTGGGTTCGTGTTCCGCACTGGGTAACATTTTTTTAAATATTTTTATTCCCTTGTCTATTAGCAAAATTACGTTTACCTACCATATTTAATTGAATAAAATCGGGCTGCTACCTAACCAACTAAGCTTATTTTACCGCTGATCATTGGTTTTATGCAATTAACATGTAAAGGTAACAATTATAAATAAATTAACCATTAATTGCATTCCCTACTTTAAAATCTGCCTAGAAAATATTATTTCATTTAATTAACAGATGAGGGTATATTTCCTTAATGCCGGGTCTTAGAATATCTGTTTTATAATTTGCGATGATAAACTACTATATTATATTTTTCGGAGACTATTTATTTTGTAAGTTGTGAGTTTAAATATTATCCGAAAAATTAATATGTTTAAAAAAATTATTTCCTTAAGGTACTTGTACACATGTACACTTTTGTAGCGCAACTTTTTATAGCGGGATAATAAATAAACTTTATGAAACACAAGAATGGTTGTGTTACATACAATATATACAGTTAAATAAAAGCATCCGTTAAACCAAAAAACTTAAAATATAAAAAATTAAAAAATGAAAAACATTTTTGATAGACTTGATAATTTTGTAACAAAAATTAAAAAAAAATGAAAATAATATAAAATATATTTTAAAATTAAATAATATCGAAACGCGTCGGTTTATAAAAAAATAATGGAAAAGCTTTTTTATAAAAAATGAATTTTATAGAAAATTATTGATTCAGCCTTTCTAATAAACCATCAAAGGGTAATAAAATTCAAAACTTAAAAAACAAGCTTTTCCATGTTTATCATATGGAAAATTAAAATTTATTGTGCGCAACTTCTTAATATTAATGTTAAAGGCTGCGGCTTTTACAGAATTTTGTTATTGCCAACATTATTTCTAAAATAATTATATAATAATAAAAAAACTTGGCGATTTTTATATTTAGTCTAAATAATAATATACCTTACAATAATATATGCTAAAATTATAATAACTTAATTTTAAAATATTTATTTATTTTTTTTACTATTTTCATAGGAGCAATCTAAGAATATTTAGTTTTTTTACGACTGTTAAGGAATGTATACAATAAAAATGTGATTTTAAACAGGTAATGTCGCTCGTTACCCAAATCCATTAATCACGGCTGTCATAGGGTGCTTTAAAATGCTCATAAATATAATTATTTCTTTATATTTTCGAGAACCTCGTTATTTTAGTATAATTATTTAGACAAGGACAATACTTTTTAGTAACATATAAGTATAAAAATATCTAATAAGTTCGTAAAATTACCTAATAATTAAATCAATTATATTTGATAAAAAATTTGCAGTAAGCTGTTACTTCGCGTATGTCATAGCTGACAAATATTCTGTCACAAATCTAAAATATTAAAAATATTTGTACGGAATACTCATTTCCCTCTCGTATGACTTGCAGCGTGAGCCGCAGGCCAAGTCATACTCGTGGGAAATAAGTAACATACCATGGTCGTCCCATAATATACTATTTTTGCTTTCTAATTAATAAAATGTTACTTTTATGATTACGATTTTACATTGCAAGAAAATTATTTAAACTTACCTGAACTACATCTAAAATTCCAGAATAATACTCTGAAGAAAGCATGTTGTCTGCAGTTTTAACGAATTCCTGATAAGTTTCAGTAACTATATTATAATAATCTTCAAATTTAAATTTGTCTATGTCGATAACGGATTCAGATTTAAGCATCTGTAAACTATCTAATTCATCCATTTAACCAGCAAACTCAATTCGTAAAACTACCCAAATAGTCATCAAGAAAGCGCGTTAAAAAAGTTTAAACCAAGTTTTACATGACTAGAAATGCTGCGTGATTTCGCGCGTCCCCTCAACCAGGCGCTCGTGCGACGCCTTTCACGTTTCGAGCGAATATACGATTAAGCGTCGCGATGCTTCAAAACGGCCGTTTAGACGGTCTGCAATTGCGTCTATATCAGCGACTGCGCTAAATTTTTTGTATTCCGTGGATGTTACACTTTTTAAAGTCTAAGGTAGGTTCGGGCTTGGACAAGACAAACAAATTGTAAATGTGTAAATACACAAGTACATGATTTTCCATAATAGGCTACCCATTTTATTACAATTATAGAATAAACTGGGATCCTTCGAGCATTTTAGCAAAGGAAACTTGTTCTAAAAACGAAAAACAAAGAAAGTGCGTATATATTATTAAATACAGATAATTGTGTAGCATCAATTTCAGTTAATTTAAATAACACTTGGTTGCCCTTGCTTGATACTGAAGTATCTTCAGAAAGACTAAAAATTAACTAACTATTCACCCTTTTTGTTATATAAACAATAAATACACCAGCAACCAGCTATCTATGTCACTATGACACTATAACCAAACAAACATATTTGACATTTAATGTCAAAGACGTTTCAGAATCTCCTAAAAAACATAAACATTTTAAAATTTAAAACCTAATAAGAGTAATTTTTTATTTTTTATTATTTGTATTCAATTTATCTTGACAACGTTGGCAGATCTGCCACCGAAACGTCGATTTTAAAGTATCTTGTTACTTGTTTTAATTTTTTGGTTTTTTAGTACTTTTATATTCATTTTTGGCGAGTACCCAACTAATTACCATCCACCCATTTTATTATTTGAATTATTTTTTTATTAACCAAACAAACTTTGAAATTTATAATAACTTATAAATATTTGCTTAATTAAATTTTAACTTTTAAAAATCACATCCTCTAAATGACCTCAACCAATTTCAACACATTTTTTAATATTAGAATAAAAGTGGCTTATTATTTGCACCCGATTTTTTCCTGTGGGGATATTTAAAAGCCATCTAGTATTGAAAAATGTGTTAAAGTTGGTAAAGATCATTTAGAAGACGTGATTTTTAAAAGTTAAAATAAATTACTCAAATATTTATTAGGTATAATAAATCCCAAAGAGTTAGCTTTAATTTAATATAATAAAAGGTTTTTTCGGTAAACTTTGGTAAATTTGAAAGTAACCTTAACTGGCATAAACACATTGTATCTATAGCCACGGCAGCTTCAAAAAGCTTGGATTTCTCTTTCGAGCCAAAAAGTATTTTTCCGCTTCTAATTTATACACTTTATATGTGTCCCAAATCCGACCTCCCTTGGAATATTGTTCCCATATCTGGGGCATGGCGTCTCCCACAAACCTAAGCATTCTTGATTCTATTCAAAAAGAGCTATCCGTCTCATTAATGATCCTTCACTTACAGAAAGGCTTACCTCTCTTGCCCATCGTCGGGATGTGTGGGATTTATCGGTTTTTTGGTAAACTAAAAACAAAAATAATTTAAATATTAAATTGATTAGCCTATTAAGAGGAACCCTGAACAACTTTATTATACCTAAAGAATTCCAGAAGTTTATTGTCTTTATTTTAATTAATTATTTACTCAACATTTCGGACAGTCCTATCTCTGTCCGTTTTAATGGTCCGTCTACGGTTAAGAGTAAGGTTGTTTATCTAGCACGCTAGCATTGATGCGCTCTAAGAATTGTTTTTAAATAGTGGGTATTTCCACACTTGGTTTACTGCTAAAAATATTTTTGTTTATTTCAATAAAGACAGCTTTCCTGTTAACAATTTGTGCTCCTGACTATGTAATATGTTTTTAACCAAACATGGTCAGCGATACCAGGAGTTGGATGTTTTACCTTTTAACCGTTTCGCATTCCCGCAAGTGTTTTCCCGACATAAATACTGCTTTAAAGAATTTATGGTTTCGTCCGTTACTTTGTGACCGTACATTTTAAATTAATAAAATAAAACAAAATATACTTTGTTCATAGTCACTTTAATTGAATGTTTAGCCGTGACAGCTGTTCGTAGTACAACTACATTTTCAAACGTTTCACGTTTGAAAATGTAGTTGTACTACAAACAGCTGTCATGCTATCATTCAATTAAAGTGACTATGAACAAAGTATATTTTGTGTTTTATTTTATTAATACTGCTTTAATTTTATATTGTTTGGGTATTATTTTAATAATTATAAATGCTTCTTAAATAAAGGAAATCTTAAAGAGGGAGAGGAAGTATCTTGCTCGGGTGGAAGTAATATTGCTTCTCCATTAAATTCCTTAATATTCTCATTTTAGTTTTTAAGAAGAGCCATTCTGATGCAGAATCACCTTCATGTTATTTAATTTGGCATTAAGGGTAGCTTGGTTAATGCATATTATTGTACTTGCTCCTTTGCATAATGTTTAATGTAGTCCTATTATTATATTTATTAATTAACTAAATAATGCCTTACTAGTATTAGTAAAACATGTTGTAAAATATTTAGATTAGTGTCCTTTAAAATGTGGGTACATGCTTGCTTAATTGTCCGAGAAAGTCCAATATTCAGTTGCCTAACGAGATATGAAAAAAAAAAGAGGTTTCTCTCGTAACTGTTAAAGGTATATCTATTTTTGTTAATTATTACGATAGTGGAAAATTATTTTCATTTGACTTCTTATACAGTGCATTTCTTTATTGTTTCTCCACCCTTTTAGTTTGTAATGAATGAATTTAAATTTAAACTTTAAGATATAATATTGTTGCAAAAATACTCTATTTTAAAATGAAATTAACAAATAAAAATATTTAATTAATTAAAATTATAGTGGTGGGACATACTGGGTTTGTAAAAGTACCATAACTTTTAAATAACTTTAAAACTGCTTAAGCTACTTTTACCAACTTTGGTATCTAAGGTGTTTTGGACATGTGAAATTAAATAGTGATATCGGCAATGTTGCCGGATTTTCCAGTTTTGTGTTACACATATTTCTTTAGTTTTTTAATGGAACAACCCATTTATTTTTATTGCAATAAATAGGACGAATCAGATATTTAAATAAATTTCTAAATTTTTCAAATTTTGTTTCTATTAGTTGTTGAGATATGATACACTACACTTTCAAAAAAAAAAAAAAAAAATATGCCTATATATCTCTAAAACCACTAAAGCTATGTTTACAATATTTGGTAATAAGGGATGATATCAGCAGTGTTGCCAAATTTAAATAGAATTGCGTTGTTGTCATTTTTCGGTATCTGGTAAAAATTACATTTTGAAAATTTGTAATCTTGCCACACTGCTTTTACTGCAATTAAAATAAATTAAGTAAATCATTCAAAATGCCAAAAATATTACATGTAGCGCAAAAGGGAAAATCTGGCAACAATGACAGTATCACTTTTTAATTCTACTTGCCCAGAAACCCTTAAATGTCAATATTTGTTAACGCATCTTAAGTGGTTTTAGAAATATTTAAGCACATTTGAACTTTTTACCTAAAATGTGGTGTTGTCATATCTTAGCATCTAGTAAAAATAAAATTTTAAAAATTTGCGAACTTATAAAATTGAGCTTGCACAATTTATTGCAATAAAAATAGACTGGACATTTCATTTAAAAAAACAAAAAACGTGTAGCACACAACAGGAAAATCTGGCAAAGGTGCCGATAATTAAAGATATTTAAGAGTTGCAGTACATTTTACTAACCCAGTACTTCTGCATGTCCACTGCACTGGACTGTATATCTTACTTGTCAAATCCCGGTAAAACTCGATGCCAAAAAATGGAAAAAAATTAAAACTTCATTAATTTTTTTTTAAATTATGTTACGCAAGAACTAGTAATTTAAAAAAACAAGGCAATTATTGTCCTTTAAAAGATCCTATAGCTTTGTCCTATTTTTTTGTAATGTAAAATATAGCAAATTTTTATTTTTAAATAATATTTTCGCCATTTCAATGGAAACCAACTCATTATTATTTTTTTAAACATAGGTCATGTTAAATATTTTTAGAAAAAACCATATTTATTTTTAATTATTAAAATATAAATGATCTATTTAAAAATCCTAAAAACCTTGCACTTTTAGTACACTTCTTAATGTTTTAATAAATATAATATTGTTTAAGTTTGGTATTTTTGTTAAGCGTTATCTATTATTTATGTTTTTATATTAAATCCCAATAAGTTTTAAATAAACCGCTTTAAAAACAATTTTATTTATTTATCTTGTACGAAAAATTGTACTTTATTTAAAAAATACCTAATAAGTACCTTGTACAATATGTTTTACAGTTTAAAATTCAATCTCCGTACCCAAGTCTGTCTCTATTTTGTTTGCGGTTCTAAAATAAAACACCGTATGTATAATCTCGCCCAGACAGTCATTTATATTTGAAATAACCCACGTTATACGTGACAACGGGGAAAATTAGACATTTGAAGCAAATGTGTAGGTAGGCTTAATCATGGTAATGTTAAAATTAAAATTTACTTTGTAATAAAATTCTTAGATAACCTATGGCATTGACCAACACTATAATGAAATATTACGTAAAAAAATAGACAACAAAAAAATCAACACAAATAAGAAAAATCTTTATACTGAGTTAGTTAAAAGTACTTCAACGTTAATTAATTTATAAGTTGTGATTATTAAAATTCCAAAAAAAAAAGATTTATTTTTATTTACTAAAATGCAGGTACGTATGCATATGCGAAAATTATTTAGATCCTTAATTTTCAAAATTATGTCGTTTATAAATTGCTGCTTAATTTATCTGCAACTGAAATTTTTTTGCTAAGTGTACAAGTACAAAATTCTTATTGACAATGCGATAGAAAATATACATTTAAGAAAATAATATATATATATATATATATATATATATATATATATATATATATATATATATATATATAAATATTTTCTTAAATGTATATTTTCTATCGCATTGTCAATGAGAATTTTGTACTTGTACACTTAGCAAAAAATTTCAGTTGCAGATAAATTAAGATATATATATATATATATATATATATATATATACATATCTAAATAACTAAGGTAGATTAAATATTTGTCATTAAATGCAACAAAAATAGAACAAACATCTACATAAAAAGCAAAAAACAAGTTTTAAGACCGTCAGTATAAAAGATAAAACCCTAAACAATGTACAAACAATTAAATTAAGGTATACTAAAAAAAGTTACAACAACAACACTAAAACTGTAGATGTGAGTTAAAAAACCCTAAAAAATGTCAAATTATCATTTTTTTTAATTATTATTTAAAAAAGACCACAGAAAAAAACACACCACATAAAAAACGTGCATAGTTATAAATATATAAAAAAAAACAAGAAGAAGCAATTATTCGGTTTATTTATAAAAATAATTATATTTTAAATTCACTGACAGTGACAAATTACATTAAAAAAAAATTATTTGTACATCTAATTATAGCATTACAGACATATTATCATAAAAATACTTCCAATGTGCCTGGTATTATATTTATTACCTACATTTATGACCTGACCGTTTTTTTTGTAAACAAGGCAGACAGTTTCTAAAATAAAAATACTGGTAAGTGTTAAAATAAAAAAATGTTGGGTGTTTGGCCTAACGTGTAAGGCTTCACATCGTTGAGCGCACAACCGACGTAAGGTGGGCTTTAATCCTACCGGCAGCCAAGGTCAGAAATTGAGTGGTAAGCTCAACAAAATGGACAAGGTGCAAAATGTATCGACGCTAATAGCCAGCAAGGACTAAGGCGCTGGAACACACATTGCCGTGTCCTGCGCAACCGTAGACATACGGAGCTCACTCAGTTGGTAGGTTCAGTAGTGCCATCACCCAGACAGGGCGCACAATAAGCCGAGCAACTTCAGTGCATGGGTTATTCCGGCCCTATTCCAAGGTCTAAGTGTTAAAATTGTATGCTTAATGAACAAAGGTTTGCAGAAGTCTCTATCTTTGGCCTTACCCATGTATCTAATGGCGCGCTTTTGTAGTATAAAGAGGGAATTCAACAAATATTTACTACAATTTTCTCAAAAGGCAATACCATACCTTAAGTGTGAAACCACAAGGGCAAAATACATAGTTCTTACTATACTAAAGTCTAATTCAAACGATGCAACTCTCAAGGCGTAACAGCTACTTGTACAAGTACAACTACAAGTCTATATTATCATAAAAATACTTCCAATGTGCCTGGTATTATATTTATTACCTACATTTATGACCTGACCGTTTTTTTGTAAACAAGGCAGACAGTTTCTAAAATAAAAATACTGGTAAGTGTTAAAATAAAAAATGTTGGGTGTTTGGCCTAACGTGTAAGGCTTCACATCGTTGAGCGCACAACCGACGTAAGGTGGGCTTTAATCCTACCGGCAGCCAAGGTCAGAAATTGAGTGGTAAGCTCAACAAAATGGACAAGGTGCAAAATGTATCGACGCTAATAGCCAGCAAGGACTAAGGCGCTGGAACACACATTGCCGTGTCCTGCGCAACCGTAGACATACGGAGCTCACTCAGTTGGTAGGTTCAGTAGTGCCATCACCCAGACAGGGCGCACAATAAGCCGAGCAACTTCAGTGCATGGGTTATTCCGGCCTCATTCCAAGGTCTAAGTGTTAAAATTGTATGCTTAATGAACAAAGGTTTGCAGAAGTCTCTATCTTTGGCCTTACCCATGTATCTAATGGCGCGCTTTTGTAGTATAAAGAGGGAATTCAACAAATATTTACTACAATTTTCTCAAAAGGCAATACCATACCTTAAGTGTGAAACCACAAGGGCAAAATACATAGTTCTTACTATACTAAAGTCTAATTCACACGATGCAACTCTCAAGGCGTAACAGCTACTTGCTATTTTACCGCACAGAAAATGAATATGATTTTTAAAGCTTAACTTTGCATCTATAATTATTCCTAAAAACCGTGTATCTGTCCTATATAAAAAACGCTATTATTAAAAATGACGTCATCCACAGTACCACTGAAATGTAAAATGTTTATCTTCGTTACATTAACAGAGAAGTAATTAGCGTCACACCATTTTTTAGTTTTAGCGATATCTACAGAGATATTATTATGTAACTCTTTGGAATCCCGACTATGCCAATATTGAGTGAAGTAATGTCATTGATATAAAGCAGAAAAAGAATAGGGCCCAAGACGGAACCCTCTGGAACTTCACATTTAATTTTTAATTCGGTAGACTCGGATCCCTAAAATCTAACTGCCGCAGCCGCCTCTCCCTCATTCAGATTAAAATATAATCTTTCCAAGAATGCAAACCTAGCATCTGATGTATCTTTATCATTTTGAAAAGCAAACTAAAAACTATTTAAAATAGAATTTTTATGCAAAAATTGAATATTTTAATCGCTTTTAAACTAGTTTTTCTATAACTTGGAAAGCGTAGGAGTCTCTAATAGAGGTCTTGAATTGTAGGGGGTTTTAATATTTTGATTTTTTGGTATAGGTGAAACAATTGACATTTTTAAAGAATTGGGAAAAGTCCCAGTCAAAAAAAAATATTAATTTCACCCACCAATGCATAAAGAGCAGACTCTGGCAAGTGTTGGAATATCTTAATTGAGATTCCATCCCATCCTGCTGCATGTTTGTTTTTTATTTTAGGAAAGATGCTTTAAATTTCCTGCAGGTTAGTAGGCCTTATATAGAAAGGCCGTGATAAATGTATGTTCCTTAAATATTCAATTGGGTTGTTCCCATTTTTAAGCTTACTAGCCAGCTTACCAGCGATTGTGCAATAAAATGTATTGAATTTTTTTGCATTAATAGTAGTTTCATTTCTGATTTTACTGCTCTTCCCCCTCAGTTTATTAATAACTTTCCAACTCTCTTTTTGTTTATTGCGTGAATTTGCTATCAAATGTTTCTTTTGGCCAACTTTATAACATTTCTATATACCCTTCTATACTTCCTTAGATAAGAAACAAAAAGTATTATTACCATGGTACTTGCGGATAGTGTGCAAGCATTTAAGATTTTTACTAGACTTTCTGATTCCTTTGGTAATCCATGGTTTAGTAGATTTTGTATTAAGTATTTCAATGGGAAAACAAAAATTAAAGATATATATTAAACTAACATAAAAATCTGTTAAAGGATCTTGACAATTAAATATAGTTGACCCGTGAAAATTGAGATACTCCTGATAAAACCTATCAAAATTACTCTTGCTAAAATGTTTGCCATATTTTTTATGACACGTTGCTTCCTGTAAGTTACATGGAATCTTGCAGACAACTGCAATAAAAAATATTAGAATTAAACAAAAAGGAAAAAGCTGACTATTTAAATTTGTGTAAAGTTTTTCTTGTTTTTAATCTATAGGGTGAATAAAAAGTCCTATTTTTACAAACAAAATTCTGCAAAAATAACAAAATGTGTTTAGTTTTAAAGTGTTATTCAATAGTCCATTAAAAAAGGTTTTTTGATTTTTGATATCTGATTTAATATTTAAGGCGGTTTTATTTAAAACATTTTTTTCTAATATTGTAGTACAGTTAATCGCCGGAGTTTTTGTTTTAAATAATTTAACACGTCTTTAGCGTCGCAAATCAAATAGGTAATTAATCATTTTTATAGGTTTCCATGAGCTCTACATATTCAGTATTGAATATTTTGTTTTACATTTTTAAAAAAATATGGTTCTTTATAACACGTTTTTTTATTATCAATAGCCATTTTTTCTTCAAAAAGTTTTGTTATAAAATGGGTACAAATCCCATATTGTTTTGTTTTATTTTTTATAGTAGATATAACCATTTAAAAATTATCCAAAAAAATGTTCAGTTGCAGTTGAAGTAAGCAGCAGTTTACTTACTAACATACCATTAAATTGCAATTTTACAAAAAAAAAACCGCAACGAGAAAATATTTAATCGCCAAAGCTGCTTTTACAAAATTTGGTATTGTAGGATTAACCTTTATGTTGTGTCCACTGTTTTTGTGTCTATAAAGAAATGGTCCTAATGTAAGTATCTTTTTTGCTTATTTGAAAGTTTTCTTTGGTGCTTGACATTTTTTAACGTGTTTTAATACCTTAATTGTAATGTATAATTTATTGGCATAATCGTTTTAAAATTTTTTTAAATTTTGAATTCTTTAATTTTAACATTTTAGTTATAAATACAACTATTAGGTTGAGACCTATTCTAAAATTATTCTCTCTTTTTTTTGTAAAAGAAAGGTTTTGTTGTCCTTTTGTTGTTATTTAAAGAAAAATAATATATTCTATATTTTATACTTAATGTTATAAATAAAAATAATGTCTTTTTAGTGCCCTGAAGAAGGAAATACATTTTCCGCAACGTCGGCTAAGTAGAAAACGTATTTTCTTTAAATCTTGAGCCTCCACCCATCAACTTGAACTATAAATTCTATTAAGGCTGTCACTCATTGTAACATTGTCTTAATACGACTTTAGGAAAATCTTACCTATTAGATATAAAATAGTGTCAAAAAGAGGTAGCTCTAACAACAGTTTTGTAAACCCTTGACCTAAGATTTATTGT
This sequence comes from Listronotus bonariensis, assembly GCA_014170235.1. Classification (NCBI taxonomy): domain Eukaryota; kingdom Metazoa; phylum Arthropoda; class Insecta; order Coleoptera; family Curculionidae; genus Listronotus; species Listronotus bonariensis. The sequence goes on along the minus strand of JACEGR010000918.1, from coordinate 172,358 downwards.
AATATTTATATAGCCGAACTGAACCGTTAGACAGTTCTGTTAAAAAGGGTCTAAATCTGTTTCCAGGGACTATATTTTTATGATTTTATTGTCGTTACGACTATAGGGTGACCTTTCTTATCTAAAGTTTATACTGGAATTGACCTTTAAAAAATCTCATTCTTACTGTTTTTTTCTTTCTTATATTTCAATGATATTCGTAAAAACACGTTGTAGGTATACTTTTTAACTTTTATAATACAAAAATGTTTAAGCCTTTTAAAAAAGAGGTGTAAAATAGTTTTTGCAACAAGTTATTTTTCGGGGATTTTTATCAGATATTTTACAACATTGGTCTAAGTATTTGGTTTATAATAGTATGTGTATGGTGGGTAATTTTCGACCCTCAAGGAATACTTCTAGATTCTGCATTTTTGCTTTACAGTCCTGCAAGCTGAGTGCTAAGAAAATCTAGTTCTCCTAATTTAAATTTTATTAATTTGGCATGGTAAATTGTTTTAGGGCACCATTCCATTTTTTTATCAACGAAAAACGCAAATAATAATCGTCGTCAATAGCCATAGAGAGGCAGTTTTAAAATGGTTCAAGAAACCTGCAACACAAATAAAAATTATTTTTAAAAATGCGTTTTTATTCAATATAGTAAAAATTTTAGCGAGGGCGCGAGCGATTTTTCGCAGTGCGGAGGCTGCATGTTACCTATTTTTCGCCCGCCCTGAATGTTGATGTGGCCACTTACATTTACGCATTAAGGTATCCACCAAGGCAACTTTTTTGTTAATAAATGTTGCTTTGTGTTCCAAAATTACAAAACAAAATTGTTAAAAGGTTTCAACTTTTTGTCTCCACTGAAGCACCTAAAATTAGACTAACCAGAACAGTTTTAATTTTCAGCGTCTGCACTTCGCTAGACTTTAAAAAATAAGTGTCTTCACCGCAGCAACAACTAAATTTGTTCATTGTTTGTATTTTTAAAAATATAATATTTTTTTAAATAAGGTTAGGTATATAGAATTTTCCTAGTTCACATTAAAACGCCGATGCCCCGATTTTTCCCAAGAGAAATTTTTTCTCTCCTTTTTTAAATTGCTTTATTTCAAAAGTAATAAAAAGTAAACAGAAAGGGAAATTTTACACCCTTTCTATTAAAAATTTCTACACCCTAATTTAAACATCCGATCACAGACCGCTTTAATGAGAGGTTGGAACGCTACCACTAAACAACGCAGAAGTGCAGGACACACTCAGCTTTAGGGCCGGGTTTAACGGGGGAGGGGAGGAGGTAGGCCGTCTGCCCCAGGACCTCCACACCTCTTAATTCGGCCCCACTCAGCTTCATTTTTTTAATTTAATTAATATATTATGAAACTTTTTGTCCAATACCTTGGACCAAGTTTACCTTAAAGAAATATCAGTGTAAATCAGTAAATTGGATATTAAAAAAATTCAAGGTCGCCTTGTCAAATTTTTTTAAAGGATTAAAACACGTCCCATTTTTATCAAATATTTGTTGCAAAACTACCAACCTAATGGATAAAAAACTAGCAGTTGGTAATTACTTAAACTTAATTTTATTGTGTTTGCTTTGTGTTTGGTTTCTGTTATGGGTTTTATTGAGTGTTTATTTAAAGATTTTAAGGACAACTTTAGAATTTTTAAATAAAATATTTGTTTTTAACAGAAAAAAAAATTGGGAGCTAATTAATTCCCTTAGTTGGCAATTTTACTTTAAAAAAGTTTTTCAAATAATTTCTTTAAACTTACACCTCTGTCTTTAAACAAATTTTATTAAATATTTGATTAAACTTATCTGACAAGAAGTTTATTAATTGTAAAATTGCTACCAATATTTGTTTACAAATTTTTCCGGAACAAAAGTCACTTTCCATGTAATAAAAAAGTATATATTTTCCTGGTCAAGAAGCAAATAGAAAAAATAATGCAATATCGCCTAAAACCAATTTTATAAGCATGTTGTATATGTATAAGTATCTGTGTTGAAGACATTTAAAAAAGGTTTTACGCTCTGAACGACTTCTTAAAAGATATAAAAAAGTATGTTACAACGATATTGCCAAAATCATTTTGTGCTGTCTGGAAATTTTGATGTTAAAGATTTTTAAATCAATATTAGTCGAGTCAGTAAAGCTGTAAAACAGCCAATCGTTGTAAGTCCTCAGAAACAGCTCCGACGTTATTTTTTTTATGTTATTTAAAATAAGAAACCTCTTAGAAGGGGACATTTTTATTTGTATTTGTTATTATACAGAATGTCCAGTAACTTTTCCGACAACTTTTAAAGGGTGTTTCTCCAACTTAAAACTGGAGTTGGAGAAACTACAGAGTTTTAAAACAATAGTTTTTTTAGAAATTTAAGAGACGCATCACAGAACATTTTTAACGTACAAGAAAAAAATAATTTTTTAACAGTGTCGTTCGTGATCGACTTATTGCAAATATTTTAAAAGAAAAAACGGTTTGCCACAGCCTCATCCTGAAAAAGAAAAATATTATTTTAAATTTTTGTTTTATTTAAAAGGAATTTGGTTTCTTGACTTTTTTATTTGATGTATGGCGTAAAAAGTAGAAATAATTTCTCGGCATGGTCAAATCGCTATAAAATTCTACAATATTCAGCAAATGTTAGTCAATTAGAGTACTTAGTTTACTTGCCAATCATTATATAATGGGTGAATTATTTAAAGGTACTTTTAAAAAAAAATCATTATTAGATAATATTTATTACGTGGCTCATTTGGTCAAGGATTACTCAATAATGAAAATTGGCGTTCAAATTTTTGTGATGGTACAGCGAATAGTCGGCTCAGTAGGCCGATTATGCGTGAACCATAAGTTGCCCCAAGCGCACAAAACACATTCCTCGGAGAATGAAACAGTTCATAATACAGTTGAACAACTTTTAGACGTTGTGACGGGGGCTAAGTCTTTCCAGGATAAATTGCCAAACAGTACTGATCACTAATACTATGACAGTTTTAAATTTATACCTTCTCATCTATCCTAAAATACCTACTAGAAATAATTTATCTAAATAAATCTCCCGATATAAACTAAAAGTTGAAACATGATGATTGACCAATAGACATTTTTAAATTATTTTCAAAATACCCTACATCTACTTTTCGATTGCAATAATAGAAATCTGCTGCATTTATGGTAATAGTGGATTATTTGCATTGTTAAAGCATGTTAATTTTTTCAAAATAAACAAAATTGCATACCTATTAAAAAGTAATTTTTAATTTTAAACATTTTTTCCTTATAACAATTTTTGATAGTAGCAAAAATACAGGTACTTAACTTTAGAGCAAACATTACAATTTTGGACAAAAACCGTAGATTACTGATAAAATTTGATATCTGATGGTTGGTTTTTGGTTTTGGTCCAATGAGAACTTTTTATAAATAATTTTTTCGTAAAATTAATAAAAATAGTTTTTATATGACGCCAACTTACGTAGCATATTGTATATTTAGTTTTTATAGACAATAAAACAAAAAAAAGCGTTAAGACGCCTTTGTTACCAAATCACCATTAAAAAAATAAATCGTGTCAATTAGTGCAGTAGAAGTACCTAATGAACTGTCTAAAAGATATAGCTTTGCGTCTTAAATATGTAGATATTTAAAAGGCATTTAATCCAAATATTTAAGATAGTTGGTTAATTGTGTAATCGTTTAAAATATTATTAAAAAGTAAAAATACAAAGTAACATTGACTTACCCCATAAAAATAATTTGGCAAAATACAATACATATGTTTTTTTATACTAGTTCCGTAACTTTAATTCTTTATTTCTAAAATTATTATTTTATTTACACCCGTATCTTAAAGAAAAAAAAAACAAATTTGCCAGTTATTGCAGTCTCCAGGTAGGTTGGATATATTAAAGAAAAACTCTGCAAATCAATAGGTTTACTTTCATTACCTACCACAATATAAATTTTGGTGTGCTATTCTACCTTTAAATAGAAATATAGAACACTTTAGTATTTGTAGGTCAGGGAATATCTTAGGTCGATAGCAATCTTTTTAATAATTTAGGAATGATGCTTCTTCTATACCGTTATTTAGGACAATATTTTAATGCGTTTTTGATTTAAAAATAATAGATTTAAAACAATTTTATCAACATAATCTTTTTAAATTAATTTAATAATAATAATTTTTATGTATTTATGCCAAATAAACAACCAATATTTGTTTACAGTTATATTTTTAGTAAGTTTTCTACCCTAGTTAAAAAATACTCTAAATTTCATTTTAAAAACAAGTTTTTTAGGCCACGCGGTACATCTTACCTACAAATATTTTTGTGTAAATATATTTTCCTATTAAGCAGGTTATTTATAAAGAAGGCACTTTTTTCGAGTTGTTAAATAAACATTTTCTTATTTGGTAAGAACTTCCGAAAACACACTTTATAATATAAATAAAGTAATTATTACTTTATAGCCAAGTGGCAAGACTGTCTCTAATATGCATAACCTCGAATGCACGTGTAATGCATCTGTCAAGGATATACCTAGTACAATTCTAAACTATGAAGTTACCCTACTTTAACGTCAAATTTTAAATTATCCACTAGAAAATAAAAATTCCAATTTAATATAACGTAAGTAATTTGGACTAATAAACGGCGTAAAAAATAACTTTGAGATCAGTCAAGTAAGTTTCAATTAAAAAATATCAAGTTTTACTTAAAAATATTTAAATAATTTGCCAGTTAAATACTTACCGGTTGAATTTTAAAAATAGTTATCTCCTTTTTTAGAAATATTTCCTATTTAGCAGTTTGAAGCCAGGCAGTATTTACTTTATTTCACATTTAATACAATAAAAGAACAATTTTAATGCACATAATCATTAAAATATTGTCTTTTGACAATTTTTCGAACGTCGTTGTTAACCTAGCATAACACGTCAAATTTAGAAAAGTTAAAATTTAATAAAGATGCCCATGAAAGCTATGTTGCAAAATGACATTTCGTAAATTCCTACTCAAAATATAAAATGAATTATTTACTATGTTTTATACAAATAAATACATTTAAAACTTAGAAATTCTTGAAATTTTTAATAATTACACATATAAGGTTTTAAATATACACCATTTAAGTAATGTTATGTGTTGTGGTGTATTATTTAGTGAATAAAGATGTCAAATTTACAAATACAAATGAAACCCACGTAAAAGAAAAAGAAAATAACAAAAAAACCCGTGATAACCAGGTAATTTTTAAATAGTTTAAATAGATTTAGGCTCTTTTTAATTACGCTTTAAGTCATAAATCCAAAAGTTGTCATATTATCTGTGAAAGGAAATGGGATGAATTCCACTACATATTGATATATCTGGCAACACTGTTTCATCTTGGTTTCATTTGATCCCGATTGATATGAGCGCCCTCTATTGTTTTCCAATAGAAATGCTGTAATTTAAACCCGTTTTTCAAAATAGTTCCGTTGTCGTTTAAACACCTTCCTCTAGGTCACCATACAATTAACCCATTACACGTTTTTTTAATAAGCAAGGTTAACACTGTCAAAGTTTGACAACCTATTTTCTTTAAAGGAATGTTTACAAATGCTTTTTAAATTAGCAATGTTTTGCAGATTTTTTTTTACATAAAATATAGTGTACTGTGTGTACTAATGTATTGTGCATAAAAAAAAATTAAGACATATAACACAAAGAGTATATCAACACTTAATAAAGTACATGTGTTGAATATGTGAGTTCTAATTTAATATTTTTAATTTTTTCTTGTTGATTGATGATATCTATTTGTTTGTATAAACTCTCCCTTACGTAAAGAACTTATTGATAACCAATATATTTGATAACGGTTGGATTTTATAAAGTTTGCAATCTTAAAATAAATACACTTTTACCTTTGATTTCGTCATTATTTCTTTTAGTTCATGTGTCACTAGTTTTAAAATTTGACAGTTTCGAATAAATTTAATAGAAATTATTTAAAATTAATAGTAATAAAGAATTTGGATGACCTAAAAATTGAAAAGAAATTTAAACTGTTTTATTATTATTTCTACAAAAAGTAAGTATATAAAATTTTCTAAAATAAAATAATATATAGATAGTTTTGAAGAGTCTCTTTAAAAATAAGACGGCTATATTTTTTTGTTTCCAATATAATGGCTGTACTGCAAAAATTAAATATATACTAAGTTTAGATAAAAAAACATAAATAAAATGGTATTTTGGAAAATTTTTATACGGTCGTGGAAAAAATACAGGGTGGCCCACCATATTCGACACGGTCTGCAGCTGGATAACCATGGGGTTTTTAAAAAAGTAAATTCTGAAACCTATACAGGTCGGATAAGGCCACAGTATAAAATTATTTTACTCTATACAGGATGTCTCAAAAAAATGTGACGTAACAAAGTTATATTTTTTAAATGGAACACCCTATACTTTATAACGGATTTAGATTCTACATAAAAAAATAATTTAAGTTTGTTAATAGTACCAAGTGTCTTATTTTATTCGTTTTTGTGATATTTGATTTTTTTTCAAAATGCAGGGGTGCAATTAAATTAATTTTATTTTAACAATATAAACTCCTTAAACTTTTAAATTTGTTACAAGATCAGGAAAAGTCTGCCTTATCATACGTAGGTCATATCGAGATCATAGATTATACAGGGTGATCAAAAAATAATTTCAATTTTTTAGAAAGTCAAATAGCAATATCTCTCTTATTTTAAATGGAACACCCTGTATTTTTTTACAACTCATGATGACAAACCAAATGCTCTTTTAAATGGTGTATAGGTTGCCTATACCTATCTTTTATACTTTTTAAGTAAATTCCGTTTTAACATAATTTTATTCCAAATGTCTATTTAAATGTAAGTAGGCTGTAATTTAGCTATGCCTATTTACTAAGCCGTTATTGCAAAATGTAAATTTGTTGAAAAAAGCACAAACTTAAAAGATTTTATATTATCTGCCACTATTTTTAAAATTTACAGAAAAAAAAATTCATTAGTAGCTTATAATGCTACTTCCAATAACACTTATTTCAGCTGAAAGTGGTAATGATAAAACTTGTGTTTTTAAACAATCATAATAACACCCCTGGTTGGTTATGACGACATTCTGTGACCTATAACTCGTTTCTTCCATTATCCATAATCAATGTGTCAAATTTTTTAAAGCAACTATTAAGGTTATCAGATGGTTTCTCCTGGAATATTTTTCAGGATTAACTCTAGACTAAAGTAAACCATTTTTTTGACATCCTACCAGTATTATATGATCTTGTTGTAGAAGAAGGGTTTTTATTTAAAATCATTGAAATTTCTTTTAAACTGACTAAAACACTAGTAATCATTAAATGGTCGTTGTTATTTTCTTAAGAAAAATATTAATGGCTGCTATGTCACAGCCAACTTTAATTTAAATAAACATTTGGACTAAAAATTTGTAAAAACAGATTTTACTAAAAACACAAACTACAAAAGATAGGTATAGGCAACCTATACATCATTTGAAAGAGTATTTTATTTGTCATCATGTGACGTAAAAAAATACAGGGTGTACTATTTAAAATAGGAGAGATATGGCTATTTGATTTTCTGAAAAATTGAAATTATTTTTTGATCACCCTGTACAATATTTGATCTTGATTTGACCTACGTATGATATGGCAGAGTTTTTCTAATCTTGTTACACATTAAAAGTAATAAAGTAAAATCATTTTAATTTTTCACAAAAAATCAAATATCACAAAAACGAATAAAATAAGACACTTAGTACTATGAATAAACTTGAGTTATTTTTTAAAGTAGAATCTAAAACCGTCATAAAATATAGGGTGTTTTATTTTAACAAAATATAACTTTGATACGTCACACTTTTTTGAGACACCCTGTATAGACTAAAATAATTTTTATACTGTGGTCTTATCCGACCTGTATATGTTCCAGTATTTACTTTTTTTTAAAAACCCAATGGTTATCCAGCTACAGACCGTGTCGAATATGGTGGGCCACCCTGTATATTATGTAATACATGTATAAAGTGTAATTTTTTACTCATGGGATTGCCGCACTCGCCTAACGGCTCGTGCTATAACTTCCCATTCGTTTTTGAGATAGGTGGCTGTGACTTCATGTATGACACCTACTTTTAATTTTAGATACTTTTTTAAAATAATATTTGGATGTATTCTGAGAAATAAGGGTACTTTACTCTTGAACCATTTTCATATTTTTGTACCTCCGCGGTATACAAATGAGGATATTTCAATTTTGGCAGTTGAATTTTAAGTTTGAAAGGAAGCAGCAACTTTTATCAAAAAAAAAGTTGTGAATTGTGTAATAAAAAAATCCATTTGCGTCCATATATCTGACGGCCACTGTATCTTCAATAAACCCATGACAAAGTCCAGATTTATGATAATTATTATTAACAAATATGATATTTTTGTTATTAGTGCCTTAGCCAGCAATGAAATAGACTTTGCCACTGGGCGAACGCGTCACCTCTCTTCGTCGGACAAATTTACCACAATGTTTTACATGCTAGTCAAAAGAAACCTCCCTAGATAGATTTAAAAAGGGTTATTGACATGACATGCATTTTACTGGTGGCCTGGGCACTATACAGGGTGTCCAGTAATTCAACCGATAAACAATAAAAGGTGATAATACAATGAAAAATAAGAACAAAAGTTTTATAGAAATATACAGTGTGTCCAAAATTGGTAGGGAATGTATTGGGATATTGGAAACTAGAAGAGATAGAAAGACGGTTAAATGGGGAAAGTTATAGACCATTTAACCTTTAATTTAATGCGGTTTTGATGACGGCCGTATCTCGTTTGGTTTTTGAGTTATTTTGAAAAAACTAAAAATGTGCATTTTAGAAAAAGTGCTGTAGTTTTTTTATTTCAAATAATTTTTGGAATCCGTAAAAACATTGTTAGGGCAACTTTTTAAGAGGAATACATTCCTGTATTTAGATTTTAATTTTAACGTTTCGGTTTTAAGATATCATCATCAACTTTTGTTTTTCTTATGGCCGCCATTTTGTTTTTTTCTACATTTTCAAAGAGCGTTTTATTCCCTTTAAAATGATGTATAACACTTAATTAAAATTTTTTTGTTTTATGTCAAAAACATTAAAAACCATTTTTGGTCGAGTTGGCCATGACTGCCTCTAGAAACAATTGCGAAAATGTCGTTGCTAAGACAGAAGTTGTCAAATATTCTCATTTAGTTACATATTTTATTGTGTTATTGGAAAATTGTGTTAAACGTATCCACAAAAATGCCGGAAATTTTTTCAAACGAAGAAACATTTGACATGTTAGTTATTTATATTAAAAATCACAGAAATGCGGAGAATGCAGCAAACAATTATTTGGAAAGTTTTCCCGAAAGACATCAACCTGGGATTAAAATGTTCTCCACACTTACTACCAACCTACTTGCATATGGAAGTTTTGAAAAACCTCGACCAAAGAGTATCAAAAAATAATGAAGCTCGAAATAGAAATATTCAAGAATATTTTGCCGATAATCCTACATCTTCTACACGAGTTGCAAACGGCGAACTGAACATTCCGAAGTCAACCATACATCACGTTTTAAAATTATCCCATTATCGCCCATATAAACCCACCCTTGTACAAGGGCTTAATGAGGGTGATTTTCAAAGAAGACTTTAATTTTGCCATTGGTATCGTAATAAGTGGTTTCAATAAGATGGATGTCCCGCTCACAATTCTAGGGAGGTGCACACATTTTTATCGGAAACTTTTGGTGAGAGAATTATCTCAAACAATGGGCCTGTTCGGTGGCCTGTCAGGTCTCCAGACATCACTCCTTTAGACTTTTATTTATTAGGTTATTTAAAAAATAAAATATATGAATTTGATCCTCCTGAAAATGTACAAGTTCTTAAAGACCGTTTGCGGGATGTCCTATTAAGTATAAACAGAAACACTCTTAACCGCGTTACCAGAACTGTTTTAAAGAAGTGTCAAAAGTGCATTGAAAAAAACGGTGGACATTTTGAATTTTGAATGTAGCGTTATTTTTTGGCAAAATTATTATTTTTTTATTATTTTATTATTATTTATTAGTTCCCTGGTTGCAACTCATGTAGAAGATATAGGATTATCGGCAAAATATTTTTGAATAATTCTATTTCGATTTTCGGTATTTTCTTGATACTATTTTGGTCGAGGTTTTCAAAACTTCCATATGCAAGTAAGTTGGTAATGAATGTAAAGAGCATAGTTTTTCTTAGGATTTATATTTTTTCCAATTGTTAGTGCAAATTAAAAGAAGATAAGTTTGATTTTGTATTGTTATAGGTTGAGTTAAACACAATAATATAAAAAAGTAAATATACTAATTTTTGGTAGAAAGTACAGCTTTATATTATTATTATTAAATATTTTAATCTGTCATTACAAACAAAGTAAATCTCCGTCTTTGTTTGGGTACATAGGCTTTTAAAAATCAAAAATAGTTTTTTAACATAGTTTATTTTTAGGAATCAAATGGCAATTGTTTATAAAGCTATTTTCCTATGCAGTCATGGCCAACTTAGCAAAAAATATTTTTTTCCTTTTTTGACATTAAACAAAAACATTTTAATAAAGTGTTGCACATCATTTTAAAGGGAAAAAAACGCTCTTTAAAAATGTGCAAAAAACAAAATGGCGGCCATAAGAAAAACAAAAGTTGATGATGATATCTTAAAACCGAAACGTTGAAATTAAAATCAAAATGCATGAATGTATTCGTCTTAAAAAGTTGCCCTAACAATGTTTTTACAGATTCCAAAAATTATTTTAAATAAAAAAACTACAGCACTTTTTCAAAAACGCACATTTTCAGTTTTTTCAAAATAACTCAAAAACCAAACGAGATACATCCGTCATTAAAACGGCATTAGATTAAGCTTTAAATGGTCTATAACTTTCCCCATTTAACCATCTTTCTATCTCTTATGGTTTCCAATATCCCAATACATTCCCTACCAATTTTGGACACACTGTATGTCATTAACGTAAAGTTTTTAAAGTACGGGGTGTTCTTTATTATAACTTTCGTACCAAATAAAATATTTTTTAAATATTGGAGTTAATATAAGCATCACAATACATTTTTTGACATAAAATAAAAAAACAAATTTTCATCAGTGTCGTCCATAAGGGGTTTGGGGTAAATATTTTTAAGAAAAATGGTACGCCACTGCATTTTTCCAAGATGAAAATCTTTTTTGAATACTCGTTGCAGTTTAGAACAAATTTGATCTCTTGACTTTTTTTGTTTGATTGACGGTTTATGCGTAAATAAATAGAAACCATTTTTGGCATGGTCAGTAGAGTAAGAACATTTTAAAAGCGCAAATTCGGTACCCTTTGAAAATAATACAAAAAAAAACATAAAAACGCCGCCTGTAATCGGACTATTCTATACAAAGGCGCCGCTATCCTTTACAGCGACGCGCCGATACACTATGGGATAGAAATCCATTATTTTGGGCAAAAAGCAACTTTGAAATTTTAATGGCTCATGCTGTGTATTTCAAAGTTAATACTCCAAACTACATGTACGCAAAATTATAAAAGGATATGACGACTTCTATTGGGGTAATAAGAAACTTAAAAATGTATTTTAAGTAAACAGAAATAAGTATACAATATTTAATCACCTTAGTTTATTATTAGCGTTGTTTTCTAAAAAAGTAAAAGAGTTTAAATAATAAGAGCTATTGTTGTGTTTCCGATGCAGTCTCATGAAGTCTTGCTACTTTTGTCAAAGATTTTTACCTTTTTCTTTATCAGTTTTTGTATTTACAATTGCCTTCCTACTTTTTGCTACTTCTGTGTAAGTACAGATACAAGATTTTTATAATTTACAAGGTTTTCCATTTTAAAATTTAATATGTTTTGTCCTACACTGTATATCCTAAAAGATAAAAGCATTCTGATGAAAGATATGGATTCTACAGAATCTACTCAACAAAACAGTTTTTTTATTTATTTTATACGTTAAAAAATAAAAAAAGTTGGGAAGATGTATCTCTATTACGCTTTTAAGAATAATTTAAAATTATTTTTATGATTTAGATGGTCATATTTCCGAAACTAATTGAGATAGACACATCAAATGTAGTATTTTTTAAAGCATTTTAAAAGATTTTGGTGGTAATATTATATTCGGGATATTCAATTTAAAAAAATCATACCTTTTGTCGTACCCTGTATATCATATGAGATAATAATCATCGGATTACTGATTAGAATACTACCGAAATAACCAAACAATCTGACATTTTAGTTTATTTTGTACAATAAAAAATAATAATGTTAAGGGGGTGTAAATTTATAATAACATTTAATAGGTTTTAGGTTTCCAAAAGCATTTGTAATAATTTATAATATTTTTCCAGTAAAAATCACTTCATTTTAAGTTAGACTAGTAAGTTTCAGAATTTTGACCAAAAAATTAATTTCTGTCCCATAGTGCGATGACCAGGTGCATCAACCGGCATCATAAAAGAAATAAAGCAAAGGCGGCCGCGAAGACAAGCATGCCGATTTATTTGTTTTTAAAAATATTTTAGTTGGTATTAAAGTTATAATAAAGAAACGATAATAAACTAAGACGTTTAGAACATATGTTTATATAAAGTTTCTTTCTTATTTTTCATTATAGAATCACCCCTTAAGTTTGTCGGTTAAGTGACCGGACACCCTATATATAGTTATTTAAATAGGAATTTTTATTATTCTTTACCTAATAATATTTTACCTGTGTCAGTGAAGTTTAGGTCTAATAATAATTAAAACAATATAATTTATGTTAATGTACTCGCAATAAAAGCAGATAATTATTATAATGACTTTTTAATATTTCTGCCAACAATAAGCGGTTTAATAATTATTATTATAATTTAGTATGCAGAACATTTTTGCGTATCTGATATAAACTTTACAGAACGCATTATTTGTTCCCAAAACATGGGCATAATTGCAGCTTTACTGTTTTTACTATTTGTTAATGGTGTTTTTCCCAGACCTGAGGTAAACTCAAACTGTTATATAACTTTTTTCAAACATTAAACTTAAGGAAACACAATCTCTAAAAATGTATATTAAAAAAATTATATGCACTTTTTTAACCTAAAGCATGTAAAATATTAGTTGTGTATTTACTTGAATTGTATATTATTAACAAATTTCATATTTAATAAAAATGCCTATTGCCATTTTTAGTAATAAGTTTTTAATAATTTTAAGTAGCTTATAAGACATTGGGTATTTTAAAACAATATTCTGAAAAACCTGGTTGCATCGTTCAAACCTATTAAATTTGGAATTTTAAGTCCTTTAAAAAAAAAATATGGCAAAATTTTATAAGTTTTAGTTGTAAAGAATTAAATTTTATAATAAAATTTAAAGTTGAAACAATAAAGTTAAAAAGTGACCATACTTCTTACATTACTTATAAGACTTTTTATTACACAGAGGGTAATTCAAAAATCGATCACGAAACTTAAGAGGGTGATTCTACTTGACAAAATAAGGGTAGAGCTTCAGATAATTTTTTTCAAAATGTCATTCGTTTTCGAGTTACAAGCCGTCAAAGTTCAATTTTTATTTTGGTATTTTTGCCATACTGCATTTACTTTTTAACCAATTCAGTTGATATTTGGCACACAAATCGAGCTTTGCAGATTCTAAAATTTTAAGATTAAAGTACTTTTTTAAATCCCGCTGAGGGCACTTTACCTAAAACTTAAAATTTATTTACATTATAACTTTTCTATTTTGACAGATATCGCAAAGCTGGGGCGCCATTTTATAGACAATCAAAAACTTAAAAAATAAGGTTCTCTATTATTAAAGTCGATAAACCTCACCGTTTAGGCACCAATAGCCATCGAAGTTTTCATCAATTTTAATCAAATTACCTACATACATACAGGGTGTCCAGTAACTCAACCGACAAACTTTACGGGGCGATTCTACACAGAAAATAAAAAAAAACTTCATATAAACATATGTCCTAAACGTCTTAGTTTTTGAACTACGGTATGTAAAATAATTTTTAATTTAGAATCACCCCGCTTAAGTTTCGTGATCGATTTTTGAATCACCGTTTATACTATTTAATACTTAGATTATGAAAAAAAATAAAAAATGGTTTCTAATTGTTTAAAGATATTAAAAACGTAGTGTTTTTGACTTGTATAGGTTTTATATCGCTAATTTTTTTTATAACCATACGTAAAAATATATATATATATATATATATATATATATATATATATATATATATATATATATATATATATATATATATATATATATATATATTATTAAAACAAAGAATGAGTCTACTTTAAAAAGGGTAAAATAAATAAAAAATATTTTTAGCTTAGAGAAACCGTCCTATTTCCTACTCTTGGACCATACAAATATGGGATTTTTTTATAGTTACAAAATTTAAAATTAATATTTAAGTTACGTCTTAACAACCGACTTTTACTATGCTAAGTGGTTTTTAAATTTTAACTCTTATATTCAATTAGCTAATATAGCTAAGTCAGGACAACGTCTGTTGGGTCAGCTAGTATTTAATAAAAATGGTCTTTACTGTCATTACGAACTACAATTAAAGTACAAAATCTTAATGTAGTTAATCAAAAATAAGCCTATACACTAAGACAATGTTGAGTGTTTATTGTGAAAGACATATTAAAATTTTAATTATTTAAACTGGATTTACACTTTATAAATATCGATATTTAAAAAATAAGTTGAGATTATTAATTTATAAAAAAAATAAATAAAAGTATGTTGCCCTCTATACATTCTATAATTTTTGTGTTTCAAAGTTTGGTGATTGATTAATAAAGTTAAATTTTTAATACCTTTTTAAAATATTTTTTAGTTCTGGTTAGTATATTTATCATACCTACTAACATCAGTTTTTAAAATTTAAATTATGTTTTAATATATATTATTCCCTTCTAAGTTAGATGTTAATATCGATTTAAAGGTTACTTGGTAAGAAAAAAGAGGTTTTCAAAAAAGTTTTTTTATAAACATTTTATTTATTTTTTTCATATGTATGTGTTTTATTTTTGTAGTAACTGTGTACGTAATTTACAAACAACTTAATTAGTGAATTATGTGTTAAGTAAACTGAACATTTCCGGTTATTAAAAAATATTTTTTATTGCATCGTTACTGCATATCCGTAAATGCGTTTTATAAACTCATTTATATTTAATTGTTATTAGCTTTTACAGAATAATAATAAAATAATGGTCATCACACACGGTTAGGCATGCCTTTAAGCTTACCTAAAAATGCAAGAATGCGGGTAAAGGTCTGGCCACACATAACAGCAACGAGCCCGCAGCGTAGCTCAGACGTGATTCTTGCTTGTGAAATTGAGGAAATTTAGTTATAAAACTTACAACGAAATAAAAAGCTTCAAAAGATGTTTTTTCTAATTTAGGTGTAAGGTCACTGCTACTCAAGTTTCGTTAACACAATAGGAAAATATTTTTATATAATATTAATTTTGGAGTAAAATGCTCTATGAGCTGGCTTTGCAGAAACTTCTCATATTGTAATATAAATTTCGTAAAAACGTAAATTTGATTTTTAAAAATCGGCCCAGCAGTTCAAGACTTACAAGGCATTAAAACCACATTGTTTTTACACTATTTAAGCCAAATTTCAAATGGTTCTAAGTCTGGAACGGCTGGACCGATTTTCAAAGACAAAGAAGCGTTAAGTAGAGAATGAAAGGGTTTCTAAAATAAGGTGTTTAAAGACCCCCATTTCTATTTGAAAAAAGTTGCTATTGCCCCTTGGGCTATATCGTAGGATCCTTAAAATACCGTGGACTGCGAGAATAACAAATGAGGAAGTTCTTAGACTTGTAAACAGAGAACGCGAATTATTCGAAACAATCAAGAAGAGAAAAACGGCCTATCTGGGACATATCATGCGGAATGAGAAATACCAGTTTTTGCAACTGATGATCGAGGGCAAGATTGAGGGCAGAAGAGGCATAGGAAGGAAGAAATTGTCTTGGCTGCGAAACATTAGGCAATGGACAGGACTGCGTGATATACAAACACTAATACACACCGCACGGAGGAAAGAGGAGATGGAACATGTGATCGCAAACATCCAATAATGGATATGCATCCAAAGAAAAAGAAGATTGCCCCCTTGGCTATAGGCCACGTGACCGAAATCATTTTGATACCAAAAAGTAGTTTAGCCTTTTACCCAAATTTTACCCGATCTTGATATCTTGCCCCATTCAAAAGAAAGAGAAGGGGGAGAACTTTAGTATCCTTACTGTATTGTTAGCAACTTACTATTACTAGCCGCAGAGCCATATTGTTATGCTAACTCGCTTAGTTTTTTAAGATACAAGTTTTTGGTTTATGCTGTGTTTCGTATGGAAAAACATTTGACTTGAGCAGTGGATTTCAATTTACTAAGCAGTACGGAATAAATGATATGTTATTGATTATTCTGGCGTTAGTTTTTAAAATTTTGTTAATATTATGTTATGAATATATCTAACACAGGGTGTCTCATAATGGATTTAAGATTTAAAATTGTTCTGGCGTCAGCCCTGCGCTTAGTAGGAGGCCGGTGGTGGTGTGGACAAGTAGCGCGAACATGCGGATTTCAGTTACAATCAACAAAATGGTGCCAAAGCACATACTGCAGCAATGTCGATTAACGGAGGTACAGAACTGTTTTTCAGGCACGATTATTACCATTAATTCCGTTTCCTCTACGATCCCCAGACCTGACCCTTTTAGATTTTTTCTATGGGGATACCTGAAGAGTGCAGTCTAAACCGATTACACCGATCCGGTAGCAAAAACCATCCAGCAACTAAAAGACCGTATTACCAATAGTAGATATGCCAGCGAGCCATCCGTAGCGTGCCCTGTAGACTAACAGCCTGCTACGAAGAAGTCAGCATTTAAACGATGTTTTAGTAAAACAGTTAATCCGCATGTTTAGCGTATCTCATAAGTATCTTAAAATTGTTTTACAACTGATATGAAGGTTTTTTTTATTCCTTTAAAACCTCAAAACCATTATAAGACACCCTGTACAATACTCCGCTTTAAATGATAGCTAATCGTATAACGGTAACAAAAAAAAAGGTTAATACAATTTTACCTGCACTTATTGTTTGGATAAAAAGAAACAGAGGTCAGTACAAAAATATTTTTTACTTAAACAAGGAATCCTAGTTATTATATTAATACATAATGCAATAGATTAAGTTTAAAAAAAATGTATTTAATATTTTGGGGACATAAAAACTTTTGAATATCTTCGAATAAATCTGCCTAACTTTCTCCTACTATTGTTAACTCGGGTCCGCTACGGGCTTGGTAAGGTCATGTGTGGCCAGACCTTAAATCTGAAAGCAATATTTCTATGGCAACGCGCCGTCAGTTCAGTATACATCAATATTTAAAGAATAATAGAGACATTTTGCACCCCTTATTTTGCAATTCCGTTGTGGTTAACTTTATTCTGAGACTGCGCAGTAACGCAAACATGATCCGTTATCGTTATTAACCATACCGGACTCCTTTAATTACGGATGAATACCGAAGAGCTTATCGTTATCTTTATCGTTATTGGTAAACTGCGTGGTTGCCAAATTGTAAAATTTTTAATATCGATTATTTAAGAAGGTTGAAATTTTAATACCTTATTAATTAAAATATTATTGATACATAACGAATAATTAGCGAAAAATTCATAGCAGTAAGAAAAATAAAATAGTGTAAAGAAATTAAAACGGACTTGCATTTTTAAGGATGTTTTAAATCAGTAATTAATTTACATGTTACAATCTGGCACACTTGCTTATACTGTATTGTTTACATCTACTTTAAAAAACAAAATCAAGGGAACTGTTTGCATATATTAAAAAATCAATATATAACTTATGGAGAATAAAAGTAAATACTGATTTTTTGCAAACTTTAAAATCGGCGAACCACAGGCAAAAATAAGGTTATGGGTCGAAAGCGCAGACGCAAGATAAATTTCTTAAAAGAGGTTGCAAAATCTCTGTCTAAAACTGCTGCCGTAATCGTTATGTTTAATAACGATAACCATAAGGAGGCCAAAAATAGTCTGTTATTTTAAGAGGTGCAAAATGTCTCTAATATGGATGAATGCAGCGAGAATCTGAATTACCCATGCATAGGCTTCGCGCAGGGTGCTAACGGTCAAGCGCAATGAGGTTTTTACAGCCTGCTAGAAAATAATCGATAGCTGTTCACAGGTTATCAACAGGATTAACACTTTGTATTGGTTTTATTTATAAAGAAAATAGGCCAAGAAATTTTGTTTGTTGGATAACATAATTATACATTTTATTAAAGGTTTATACTAGGTGTTTCTCACATATGGTTCCACCCTATAACTTGTTTAACTTTTCAGATAGAAAAATGATATTTGGTATATCGTTATTTCACAAAATTTTGGATGGATTGGTCCATCCAATTGCTTTCTATTACTTCTGGTTTAACCAGAAATGACTGCTACTTTAAAATATAAAATGAACCACCTGTATATTTTATCTTGTTTCGATAGAATATGACATTCTGAATAAAATGTCACCTCATATGTCATTTTTTAACTCTTCTGCTGTCAAAAATTTGATTTTTTAAATTTCAACCTATGATTAAAACGGTTTATTTTAAGTCAAGTAGCCATGAAAAATGAAATTACCCGTCTTATGCTTTTACGACTTCTTACGCAGAGTCAAAGTGTGCGAAATCCTATTTATAAAACTTCTCTTTTGTAATGAAATAAGCGTGTCTCGTTAGCATACCTTAAAAGAGCATTTATTTCAAAAAATAAAATTTATGAGGTTGTCATAAATCGATATTACCATGTAGCACAATGGTCGGTTAAGAAAATTTTTATTAAATGCTTTTACAATAAAAACTTTTCCGAAATTCCGCCTATATGGTACCCAATAATTTAAAATAAAATGGTCCCTTAGGATATTCTGACAAGCCCCCTCCTTCCATTTGAAAAAAAAGAAGAGTTATGACCTAAATAGGATTGACTTAACCTTAAAACTGAACAATAATATTTGTATTAATATCTTCCTTCGTAAAACTGGTTTGACACAACAAAACTGAACGATTTTGATAAAACGCTTGAGAATAATTTTATAGAATAAACCTTATAACATCATGATTATTTGGTTATTAGAGACATTTTGCACCTCTTAAAATAACAGACGATTTTTGGCTCCTTATGGTTATCGTTATTAAACATAACGATTACAGCAGCAGTTTTAAACAGAGATTTTGCAGCCTCTTCGAATAAATTTATCTTGCGTCTGCGCTTTCCACACATAACCTTATTTTTATCTGTGGTTCACCGATTTTAAAGTTTACGAAAAATCAGTACTTACTTTTATTCTCCATAAGTTATATATTGATATTTAAATATATGCAAATAATTCTCTTGATTTTGTTTTTTAAAGTAGATGTAACAATACTGTTACTGTTACTGTTACTGCTTTGTTTATGGCGTTGCTGCAAGGCAATTTGCCAGCTCTATGTGGTGGGAAAATCTGGATTGTCGAGCTTTCCGCTCCCAGAAATTTCGGTTTAAAATATTCAAATATTTAAATCAACAACAGCGATGAACTTCTGAACATGCATAAATTGTGACTGTCAAGCCAGCGGCTGCTACTGTTATCGCGCATAACCGTCACTTTCACTACTGACGTTTTTCCGCAAAGCATGCGCACCTCCTCGACCATACCAACACCAAAACGTAAAAACTTCAGGCTTAAGAAATCTTCACTCACAGCGCTTAGCCCCAGAAGAAAGAAGCCCCAATTTAGCGTGAATCTTTTCTCGATCCCCAAGGGTACAGCTACGCTCGTACGATGCCTTCAATCGCCTACCCGGGAAGTCTATGTAGACTTCTACGTAAACGTGAACCGCACTACTCGAAGACCGCGGAAAGAGTGGATGTAACAATACAGTATAAGCAAAACACAAAAAGTAAGGTTAGGTTTGGTCGTAGAATAAAAAGCATGTGTGCCAGATTGTAACATGTAAATAGATTACTGATTTAAAACATCCTTAAAAATGCAAGTCCGTTTTAATTTCTTTACACTATTTTATTTTTCTTACTGCTATGGATTTTTCGCTAATTAGAGCCTATGTATCAATGATATTTTAATTAATACGGCATTAAAATATCAACCTTTTTAAATAATTGATATTAAAAATTCTACAATCCGACAACCGCGCAGTTTAACAATAACGATAACGATAACGATAAGCTCTTCGGTATTCATCTGTAATTAAAGGAGTCCGGTATGGTTAATAACGATAACGCATCATGTTTGCGTTACTGCGCAGACTCAGAATAACGTTAACCACAACGGAATTGCAAAATAAGAGGTGCAAAATGTCTCTATTATATTATTATTTCACGTAAATAACGATTGCTTTATTTTAGTTTATTTGGTATAACTAGTATTAACTGGTATAAATAAAAGTGAATCTGGTGAATTTATTGAGTTATCATTACGCTCCCGCTGAAGAAGCAACTTCTGTTCAGTTAAACTTAAGGCGTTTAATGCAATCGTTGCGACGCTGTATTTGGTTTGTATATCAATATTGGAAAAATTTGTTTCTTTCAACACTTTACAAACTGTGGCGAGAGCGGCACCGAAACGGCAACTATGAAAAAACGTCAAACTTATAAATAGCCAGTAGATGCTTGAAATATTGTTTATATTTTTAGGGTTAGGGCAAACGTGACCTCAGATTTGTGATCAAAGCTAAAAAACACACGATTAACAAATATATTAAAATCGGCTGTGGACCCGATAAGTAAACATTATATTATCTGAAATAGGGAATTCCAGGCTTCTTGACTTTGCAAAACAACACCATACACGAATACGAATCATGATTTAGTTATGTTTTTGCAAACATATGAGGGAAAATCACAGAAACCAACCAAAAACGATCACCAAATTACTAACTCTAGCCGACGGCGCAGCGTCGGCGTCGGTCGATTTTACGATCGGGAAATCCCAAATTACGAGTGTGGTCCTGTCTCTGTGGAAGTAAATGCTTTCAGTGTTGTAAACACTATATTTATTAAAATACTGCAAATTTTGTCATTGGTACCAAGTGCACCCTGTAAACCTCCCAGTGTGGGGTTAAAAATTCTCGCGCAGGTCTATTGAAAATACGTAGGGACCGGTTTCTAATAACTATCCGTTTTATTCTTGAAATCATTGGTATACATAGGATTCGATTGCACTTACTTGCGATCTACCTCTCAGTTTACGTAGACTCGAAGGCATGGCTGAACGTCTGTATGCTTATTAGAATTTAAAAAGAGCAAAAGCAATAAATATAATCAAGACCTAAACGGTAATTAAATTTTTGGACCTCTAAAGCCTAGAGAGGTACAGACAAAAAAAGTTTTAAAGGTTGTAGACAATGTAATGCTTTTTACAATACCAGTTTGCTGAACTTCCATTATTTCTTTATTTTAACTGATACACGACGTTTCGGATGGTGTCTATATCCAACTGTTTTCAGGTGATGAACAGACAATGAAAATCCAAGAAAGTAGTGGTTTTATAAACATATTATAACACATTTTTTTACTGTAATTCTCTTTTTTAGAAACCTAAGTTAATAATTACTCAGTTTAAAAATGGTTGCGAAGAACTCCAACCCCTAATGAATTTTACAGAAGTTGTTCTTAACAGAAATAAACTTAATTTTAAAGCCACAGCTTATGAAGATATTAATGATGAACTTAAGGTAAAAATGATCTTGCTTTAAAAAAATTGTCTTTTTTCTTTAGTTAGGTATACAGGTTGGTCCCTAAGTAATAGTTTAAACTTTACCTTAATATTTGTGAAATTAAAATATTGCGATTTAACTAGAATTACCTCAGTATATAAGTTATTATTAACAAAAAATGGGTTGATAATAATTCAAAAATACTTTTTCCACGACCGTTAAAAAATGTTGTTTTTAAAATCATTAACATGAAGTTAAAGTACTCCATTCTAGTACACTACATGAAGTATAAAAAAAGTAACTTTTTAGTACTTCAAAGCTTTTTATCACACTTTAAATTAGTGTTTTGTTTCAATGCCTACTCAAATAAACTTAAATATCAATTTATGCAATGTAACAATAAACGCGACATCAACTGAACCAAACGGTCAAATTACCTTTGATTTCGTCATTATTTCTTTTTAGTTCATGTGTCACTAGTTTTAAAATTGGACAGTTTGCAAATAAATTTAATAAAATAATAATAATAAATTAAAAATTAGTAGTAATAATTAATTTGAATTACTAAGAAATTAAATAGGAATTTATACTGTTTAAGTATTATTTCTACAAAAAGAATTACACACAATTTTCTAAAATTAAATAATAAATGCATAGATATGAAGAGGATAATTGTCTCTTTAAAAATAAGGTTGTTATTTTTTTTTGTTGCAATATAATGGCTCTACTGCAAAAATTGAAATTAATAGGTTTAAATAAATAAAACATAAATAAAAGGTATTTTAGGAAATTTTTTACAGTGGTGGAAAAATATAGTATGTAACATATGCAGAAAGTGTCTTTTTTTACTCATGGGATTGCCGCACTCGGCTCGTGCTGTCAAACTTCCCATTTCTAAAAAAGGTAATACTTTATGCACTTGTTACATAAATTACTAATAAATTGTTTTAAAAGTATTTAATGTGTTAAATATTGCAAAAAAACTCGGTATCTAGGAGTTTTTTGACATGACCGCGGCCGCGTGTCAAGCCAAGTTCAAGCAAAGGAACTGGCCTCATAACTCAAAAACTATTTTACCTAAACTCATAAAACTACGTGTGTTTATAGGGGTATTCTTTAAAAGTTATTACTTTTCTAAGTTCCTTTACATGCAAGAATCATAATATTTTGATCATGTGTTAGATGCACACATAAAAGAAATGTCATGTATAAGAAAATACAAGGTTTTAAGGTATCTAAACAATTTTTGACCTGAGCTTTTCAGATCCGATATAAATATTTATGTGTTTAAGAGAGGGCTGTCTAAACTATTTAATTTTTTTAAACGGCCTAACTTTTTGTGCTGCACTGTATGTACCGTCTAAGTAAACCAGTTAACTTCCCAATGGTTTTGACACAAAAAGGTATACTTTGTAAGAATGGCTCTGAGCAACCAGTTTCAAGATATTTGAATTTAAGTGGTTTAGTGTAACCAAAAATGCCTTAGAAATAGCGTTATTAGATTAAGTTATTAGCCATAACTCTAACTCCCTCATGATAAACGAATAAATGAATGTATTCTTTTATATACTTTTTGGTTGCACTAAAACACTTCAATGCAAATATCTTCAAAAGAGCTACTCGGAGCCATTCTTACAAGGTATACCTCTTTTGTGTAGAAAACATGGGGGAGTTTTCTGATTTACTCAGGTGGTACATACAGAGTAGCACAAAAAAGTTGAGGCGTTTTAGAAAAATTTAAAAAGTGTAGTTAGGTACTCCTAATTTAGACATAAAAATAAATATTAGATCTAAATAGCTTATGTTAAAAAACCCCTAGATACCGAGCTTCACTAAAATATTCAAAAATATGAAAAATTATTAAGAAAAACTTAAAATATGTTATTTATTTTAACACCCTGTATCTTCCTTATTATTTATTAACTTTTTGTAATAGATATGTTTAGTTAAATCCTAATATTTTGACAAAAGAATCTAAGGTTTTTCCGTGTACCATTAATTAACGAACACCCCGTATATTTTTTATATTTTAGGTGGAATTTCAGATAGAAAGATGTTTACAACAAGACTCCCCTGGTACATGTGAAAAGTATCACACACTAAAAGTTCCCTATTATTGCAGAATATTAAGTAATATTGAAGCCTGGGCAAGCTTTCTTAATTCAATTGAGCCAACTTGGAAATGCCCTTTTAAAAAGGTAATTTTATTGGATATGTTTGCTGAAAAGGCTGAAAATGCTCTTTAAGTAAATAAAATAATTTAAACACAAATCACACACAACGGCAGTGGCGTAGCTAGGTCAGCAGGGGCCCTGGGGTAAAAAATTAAAGTAGGGCCCAAAAATAATTGCAAATGTCGAGGAGGAAAAGAAAAAAAAGATCTGTATGTAATTAAAACACTGTTATTTAAACATTTTCATATACTTACCACCCCAAAATATTTTGAGAGCAAGAAAATAATAAAAAAATCATTCTTTACCGAAATTATTTTTAGTTTTTTAGTACTAAGTCCGGGGCCCTTCTCAACACCAAGAGGATTCCTCAACTTGAGGGACCCGGGCACTGCCCTGCCTAGCTCCATGGTTGCTACGCCACTGGCCTTAAGATTTCAAAGAGAACCAAAATAAACCTGCCAATATGTTATTTTGTCATACATTGTTATACATTTTTATGTTTTTCGAAAGAAAATACATAATATACATTTTATCTACTTTTGAAATGTTCTTATAGGAAATTTCAAAGGACGCCGAGGTAATCTGTAACCATCTGCCTTGATGAAATCTTTTTCGTACTCATTAAAATCTTTGTTTCGGTTATTTTTTGTATTTTTTTACGTGGCTGTACATGGAAAGTAATTTTTTATATTCTGTGTAAACTAAAGTTATTAAACATATTAGCCCTAAAGAATAAAAGTTATATTCATTATAAAAGGAACAGTTTAAAAATGTAAATTCGGTGCTCTTTAATAAGAAAAAAATCACAAAAAAGTTTAAAGCAAATAAATCGGCATGCTTGTCTTCGCGGCCGCTTTGCTATATTTCTTTTATGATATGCCGGTTGATGCAGCTGGTCATCGCACTATGGGATATAAATTAATTTTTTGGTCAAAATTCTGAAACTTACCAATCTAACTTAAAATAGGTGCTTTTTACTGGAAAAATATTGAAAAAAAATATAAATTAATACAATTGGAAACCTAAAACTTATTATATGTTATTATAAATTTACACCCCCTTAACATTATTATTTTTATTGTACAAAATAAACTAAAATATCAGCTTGTTTGGTTAATTCGGTAGTATTCTAATCAGTAATCCGATGAATATTATCTCATATGATATACAGGGTACGGCAATAGGTATAATTTTTTTTTTAATGGAATACCCTGAATATTATATTACCACCAAAAAAATATTTTAAAATGCTTTAAAAAATACTACATTTGACGTGTCTATCTCAATTAGTTTCGGAAATATGACCATCCAAATCTAAAAATAATTTTAAATTATTCTTAGGAGCGTAATAGAGATACATCTTCCCAACTTTATTTTTTAACGTATAGAATAAATAAAAACACTGTTTTGGTTGGGTAGATTTTGTAGAATCAATATCTTTCATCAGAATGCTTTTATCTTTTAGGATATACAGTGTAGGACAAAACATATTAATTTTTAAAATGGAAAACCTTGTAAATTATAAAAAATCTTGAATCTGTCCTTACACTCAGAAGTAGCAAAAAGTAGAAAGGCAATTATAAGTACAAAAACTGATTAAGAAAAAGGTAAAAAATCTTTGACAAAAGTAGCGACACTTCGCGAGACTGCATCGGAAACACAACAATAGCTCTTATTATTTAAACTCTTTTACTTTTTTAGTAAACAAGGCTAATAATTAACTAAGTAGAATAAATGTTGTATATTTATGTTTACTTATAATACATTTTTAAGTTTATTATTACCCCAATAGAAGTCGTCATATCCTTTTATAATTTTGCGTACATGTAGTTTGGAGTATCTACTTTGAAATACACAGCATGACCCATTAAAATTTTAAAGTTGATTTTTGGCCAAAATAATGGATTTCTATACCATAGTGTATCGGCGCATTGCTGTAAAGGATAGCGGCGCCTTTATATAAAATAGTCCGATTGCAAGCGACCTTTTTATGTGTTTTTGTATTATTTTCAAAGGGTACTCGAATTTGCGCTTTTAAAATGTTCTTACTATACCTAAAAGTTTATTGGGCTGTGACGCAACGGTTTTAAAATCTACATTTTCTTGATTCTCATATTTATATCGTTATTTTCAAATACGTTTTGAACCACTGAGACAAATATGGTTAGAAAGAAAATTTGACCTAAACCTGCGGCGCTTTTAAAAAGGGTAAACAAATGAAATATTAGGTTTGTTTCAGCAGGCTGTCAGAAATGTTTGCAACCATTCGGATTCTGCGCACGTCAAATTTGTCGTTCCAGCAGTGCCATGTTTGTAACAGTACACCATTGTTTGTTGTTTCAGCAATAGTTTTTAGATGTTGAAAACATGTTGGAAACAGTTTGAAAAGTTTGCAAACTTTCTTCAAACATTACTGACAAATTTTTAACATAACCTTTCTTGTATTGACGTATAAGCAGTATGCATGCCTTGTTTATTTTTCGTTCCAGCAGAAAACTGTTGCCAACATTTCTGACTAATGTTTATAACAATTGCTGCGTTTTACGATTATTGCTAACATGTTTCCAACATTCTGCTGGAACAATCCTATTAATGGATTTAACAATACCATTTAATTTTCGCGGGGTCCAAATTATAGTGTTTAGAGTACTGAGAAATATGTTTAAAATAAACAAATGCTATTTTCCCACAGTTACACCACACCATATTTTTAAAAGGTTTATGGAATGGTTTAAAAATATTTTCTAATAAAATAGTTCGTTTGTGTTAATCATAAACATGGTTTTATATTTATTTTAGGGAATCTATTTAACGAAAAAACTATTAAATTTAATGTTGGCGATATAAGCGTACTTGCTATGGGAGGCAATTATTACTGGAAAGTTAAGACAATGACTTATGCACAGAAAACAAAAAAGCTGGTACTTTGTTTACTTGTTGAAGGCAAAACGTATATTTAGTAAATGCTTATAAAAAATATGGTTGTTTTCCTTAAAATCAAATAAAAAGTTATATTTGTTACACTTGCTATACATATATGTATGAAATAAATTTAGTTGTATGATTCAATACCCTGTTTACATTT
Organism: Listronotus bonariensis; assembly: GCA_014170235.1. Taxonomy (NCBI): domain Eukaryota; kingdom Metazoa; phylum Arthropoda; class Insecta; order Coleoptera; family Curculionidae; genus Listronotus; species Listronotus bonariensis. The sequence goes on along the minus strand of JACEGR010000918.1, from coordinate 145,203 downwards.
ACTTTAGAGTACGCAGGTATAAAGTGGTAAGAAAGTTGCACATATAGTCGGTGAGACAGCAACATATTTTCGTAACCAATTTCCTTTCAGTCCATAACTCGTAAAATACTTTAAGAGAGTTGTACAGGGTGGCTCGAATTCGACGCTCATCATTGGGATTTCGGAAACCGTAAGAGATACAGGATCGGTTAAATGGAGGCAAAGTTGCGCAATTTGATGCTCAATAAAATGTCGTTTTGCGTTTTAAAAATTCCGAGTACTTCCGAAGATATTCGAAAAAAACGAAATTTTCAATTTTGGTTTCTATTGTTTCCTGGCTATATTTGTTAAGATAACTCAACATGAAAAACACGTTTTCATTGCCACTTTTTCTGCTCTATAATTCAGTGTGAGTAAATAATGAATCTGACGTTTCGGCTTCTGGCGACCATCATCAACTTAATTTTTTTAAATACGGACCTGATATTTTTTCAATTTAAATAAATCCTTTTATCACTCTTAAAACACTATATATCGCCACTTTGATATTTGCCGACGTTTCGTACAGAAAATTCCATCACCAGAATATTACATATTTATTTTACCATAATACGGTCCTGAACTACATTTTTAGGTAAGAAGGTAAAAAAGAATAAACTTATTAGATATTCGTAATCTTTTTATTGCAACTCATTGATATCTAACAGGGAAAATTACTTTATTAACCGAAAATTTCATAAATATTAGACATAAGATTCAAAAAGGTAGACAACAAATCAGCTTACATAAACAATTTGTAATACTATCTTGATGCCCATATTAAATATAAACATAATTTAATCACTATTATAGGTGTCCAAAGAGATAACCTTCCGCCTCAATGCATTTTCTTGCTTTGCTTTTTATTTTTAATACAGCTCGATTAATTGTTCTCGCAGGAATGGCAGCAACTTCCCTCATCAAATTTTGTCGTAGTACTTAATGGTCGTGAGGTGCATTTTTAAATAAGCGGGTTATTAAGATATCCTCAAAGAAAATAATCTAGGGGACTAAAATCTGGGCTCCTAGCGGGCCATCTCGCAAAACGATTTATTAGGAAATATATGGTAAAGGAATTGAGCTACTTCCCTTCCATTGTGGGCAGGAGCTCCGTCTTGCTGTCACCATATTTCTTGAAATACTGCCAAAGGTTGATTATCTAGGGCGTCTAAGACATCATTCCTAATCAAATTTAGATATCGTTCGGAAGTTAAGGTCCCTTCGTAAACGAAAGGTCCAATAATTTTGTTCCTCCACATACCAATCCAAACATTAAATGAAGTTCTCCCTTGAATTCGTACCTACTGGTTAGTTTCTGTTAATAAAGTAATTTTCGCAGATATCAATGAGTTGCAATAAAACATTATGAATATGTAATAAGTTTATTCTTTTTTTACCTTTTTACCTAAAAATGTAGCTCAGGGCCGTATTATGGTTAAATAAATATGCAATATTCTGGTGATGGAATTTTCTGTACGAAACGTCGGCAAATATCAAAGTGGCGATATATAGTGTTTTAAGAGTGATGAAAGGATTTAATTAAATTGAAAAAAATATCAGGTCCGTATTTAAAAAAATTAAGTTGATGATGGTCGCCAGAAGCCGAAACGTCAGATTTAATATTTAATCACACTGAATTATAGAGCAGAAAAAGTGGCCATGAAAACGTGTTTTTCATTTTGAGTTATCTTAACAAATATAGCCAGGAAACAAAATTGAAAATTCCGGTTTTTTCGAATATCTTCGGAAGTACTCGGAATTTTTAAAACGCAAAACGGCATTTTATTGAGCATCAAATTGCGCAACTTTGCCTCCATTTAACCGATCCTGTATCTCTTACGGTTTCCGAAATCCCAATGATGAGCGTCGAATTCGAGCCACCCTGTACATGAATTGTTGTTAGTCTAAGATCCGAATAGGAAGCGACCTTCACCCACCGGATAAAAACTGTTTTATATTAAAAATAGTATTTAAAAAAGGTAGGGTAGGGCGGGGCTAGTTGAGCATAGAGGTAAGTTGGGCAATCAAAATATCTCAAAAACTATCGACCGCACGCGAAAGCATCAAATAGCGTAAAGAAGGGGTTGCGCAAGGGAAACTCATTGTGCGACCACTAGTGGTGACGCGGCGATCGAGAAAAGTGTCCGTGCGCATTGTTTATTTTGTGATAAAAAAGTAAAATAATTGCAAGCCGGAAAATTTTATCTGTGATAGTTGAATGTATTCCGTTCTCAATCAAGTAAGTGTTTATCTTAAGTAAATTTATTGCAGTTTTAATATGTATAAAGATTTTGGATACAACTCTAACCGTCTTTTAATAAATTCACTTTTACTTTAAAATTTTAGGTTGGGGTTAGTTGAGCTACAGTTGCCCAACTAACCCCACGGTTTTAAGTATAAAATATTTTATTTTTTTTTTATTATTTAGGATACGGACTAATAACAGTAAAACTACTAAAGTCTTCTCAACATTTAAAAGAGGCTGCAACCCGAACCTTATACAAGCAACAAAAAACGAGCTGACCTATCTAACTTATAAATTCTCTCTGGAAATAGTTCGACCATACCCAAAGACTGGTCCAAAAAAGCTGCAATTTTAACAGATAAAGAAGGCATTACAAGAGATGCAAAATAAAACTGCTTAAGAAATTTAAAAAACGAAGGTGAATTCATAGATATTAAATCCAATAGTTAAGCTAAGCTAGGTACTTTGCTGTCTTATTAATAAGACTTGTTTTGTCACTATAAGATTATAATTATAAAAAGCAAATTGTCAAAATGTATTTTTATTGTGAACGTATCTGACATTCGAGCCATTATTTGACTATACTTTCTAAGTGCTCCACTAGCCCCATACCCTTGCTTAACTTACCCCACCTATGGGGTACGTTGGGCATACTTGACTATCTACATTAAAACAGATGTAGCTCCTAAATTCTACTTATTAAAAAGAAATTACTATGGACACTATTAATAAGGAATAAATCGCTAATCCATCAGTATGCATTATAAGCCATTAAGACTTATTTTTGAGGAGCTATAACCGATCAAGTGAAAAATAGCTCAACTAGCTCCGCCCTACCCTATTGCCATTTGCTTTAAAAAATAGCAAAAAGCAAGTTTTAAAATTTTTGAGTGACCCTGTATAATGTCAATTTTCATTTTTTTATTGTATATGTCAGTAATAATATATAAGTACATTTTGTTTCTTCGATTTTATAAATAAAGCGGTGGTGAATTTTAAAATTTTTAACCTCAAAAAGTCTTTTTGTTTACTATACCTATTAATAAAAAATAATATTTTTATAGCTATCATGCGTATATAAAAAATATAGGGGTTGCCATTATACAGGGTGTGTCAAAAATTTTAGGGTTATTTTTTAAAATTAAATATGGCCTTAACCTTATTTTTTTAGGCAACCCAATGGCGATACCTTTGGTAAAATACTATCTTTATTATAAAACAGTTTTTATCCGGTAAAAAATTGGTAAAGGTCGCCTCGTATTCGGATCTCGTACTATGTGAGCTTTAGCTGCGGCGACGATGGTGGAACTTTACAGGGTGCTCCAAAGAAAAGATTCATATTAAACTTGTGTTTTTTTTTATGAAAAACTCTGCATATTAGTTTAATTTTGGATTGTAGAAATAAAAATAACGTACATTTTATTAGCAATACCTAAACCAAAAATATAATTTTAATATATCTTACCTTACTTAAGCTTTACTTTGTATATTATGTTATTTTGCTAAAATACTAACTGTACCATCACACCTTTATTGAAGTATTTTAGTGTCCAGAAATTAATATAATATTAAAAATTATTTTTTGGATATCCTGTATAATTTCTAGTAAAAAAATTAAATGTAGATGATTGTACACCTAATTTTCTGGCAATTTACCATAATATAAAAAGTCAAGCCTAAAGCCGGCCGTCCATGAGAGCGGTTTTCCGCCCGCGTATTGAAAATACGCGCAGAAAATCCGCTGACACGTCCCTTGTAGCGGAAAATATTAAAGCGTTTTGTTTTGAATATGTTGATTTTATGTTAGAATTTTCTTTGGTTGATACTACGGTTGTGAAGGTCACTATAGAAGTCAATCATCATATGTCTGTGGGATGGTAAATGGATTGGATAATGGATAATAATAAATCCAGCAAATTAGGCAACTTTGGTTAATAGCTTGTCTTAGTCTTTTATTTACCACATACACTTTTTTGTTACTTATTTACCTTAGAGTAAAAGCTAGACGCTCGTCGTGTCAAATTACTTATTTTTCCTAAAAATTTAAGTGTTTTTTATCATCATGTTTTCTTAACTCCTTTAATGAAGTATAATATTGGATATGAAATTTTCTTTCTAAAATTTTTTTACCCAAAACCTGAGCCTCCTTTTTTGTCTTTTTGATCATATTGAGAGTAGGATAAATATCTTTTTATTTTGCCAAATATTATACTAAAGTAAATAATTAAAAAGTGTAGTTAATGTCGTCCATAACACTTCTTTTATTTAAACTGGATCTTTAACGTCTCCCCGTGGCCTAGTGGACAGAGCTTTGATCTTCGAAGCCAGAGGTCGGCGGTTCGATTCCCAGCGGGGAAGACATATTTAGGTAGTAGTTATTTAAAAATAACGACCGTGGTGGCACTACCGCGTTGTCTAAAAGGTGCTGTGAAATGCAACTGCATGTTTCAGTGTATATTTACAGTATTTTTTTTTAACAAAATAAAAGTCCTAACTAACCAGTGCTAACAAATATTTTTTTTTACAAATTAAATGTATATTATATTTATTTATATTTGAGGGTTTATTAGGTTATAGACTTTTTATTTAATGGGAATAAGAAACACGTTTAATAATAGGCAACCCATTAAACTTATGTACTGAATATCGATAGAGTTTCGATAGATTGAAAAACTGTCCTAAAATTAAAACTTATTATTTAAAATTTACATAAATATAAAATATACTAAACACCTTATTGGCTATAAAATACTACTTCTATTTTTTTTTGTTTTATGGCTCTGATACTAAGTCAATTCGCCAGTTCTCCTGTTCCGGTCATATAAGCTATTGCTTATAAGCTTTCCCGGCCTTGTCCTTGGAAAATCTAGATAATCGAGCTCGAAACTCCCAGACTTTCCTAGCATATGAATAAGAAACACTTGTAAACATCATCAACAGCGATGAACTTCTGAACATGTATAAATTGTGACTGTCAAGCCAGTGGCTGCTACTGTTATCGCGCATAACCGTCACTTTCACTACTGACGTATTTCCGCAAGGCATGCGCACCTCCTCGACCATACAAGGACACCATGTGTTCAACACCAAAGCGTAAAAACTTCAGGCTTTAGGAATCTTCACTCACAGCGCTTAGCCCCAGAAGAAAAAAGCCCCAATTTAGCGTGAATCTTTTCTCGATCCGCAAGGGTACAGCCACGCTCGTACGATGCCTTCAATCGCCTACCCGGGAAGTCTATGTAGACCTCTATGTAAACATGAACCGCACTACTCGAAGACCGCGGAAAGAGTGATACTTCTATTTAAAAGGTATTTTATAGATGACGTCAGGATAACCTTTTAATGTTGCAACATCGATTTCAGCATATCGACTACTGGTTGGTTGGTTTGAGGCAGGGTTGGTCATTCGACCATGTTTGCACTGCAGCCCATTGGCCTATTGTGCACCCCTCCCTTGTTGCAGATGTCCACTGCCCTTTATCAGGTTTATTAGATTTCTGCCAAGATGTTCATGCGGGAGCAAGTTCCCGCTATGTATGTTCCCAAATTGACTGTGTTTTTGCGTGTCAGTGCAATGCAGGTGTATACTGCCATCCAACGGAAAAACACCGTATGTGTATATATTAAGCCTATATACATACGGTGTTTTTCTGTTGGACGGCAGTATATTATGTGTGAGGCTGTTTCCTCTTCTTCCCCGCAAAGCCTGCATGTTATGGGTCCATTGTAACTGTCCATTTTTCTTAAGTGTTTCCTTAGATGACAGTGTGCTGTCAGAAGTCCTACTATTTGTCTTAGCTAGGTGCGCTCCAGCTGAAGGACCTTAGTTCCTTGGAAGGATCGCCCAGTGTCTCCTTCGCATGTCTTTGGCCAGGTGATGTATGCCAACGAGCAAAATGTTGTTGTTGAGACCATCTGCTTATCGTTGTTTTCGTCAACTTTTTGGACAGTCCGAGTACTGGCACAGGACCGACTACTGTATTTCATCCCTTTGAAAGTGAGGTTATATGTCACATAACCCCACATATTTATATTTATTATTAATTAATATTCAAAAATGTATATTTATTTTGTGTTTGTGTCCGTTAATAAGGTGTTTTTACGCTATTTTACCATGAAACACTTAATTAAAGACATAACAGTGCATGTAGTTCTGTAAGGTACCCCGCCTAGCACCCCCTAGTCACTCCCCGGTCCCGCAAGTTATAATTAAATAAAAACGGTATATTTTGGATTAGCGCCATTGGTGTTTTATTTAAAATAGGGTCTTAAACCAGTAAGAACCATTTATAAAAAAGCACAAAAACGGCAGAAAACCGTTTTCGGCACCAAAAACAATTAAGGATTAATGATAAATACTTTTTGGTCGTGGAAAAAATATTGTACATCACTCGTGTCGAAAGTGATTTTCACACTCGTGGGAAATATATCACTTTCAACACTTGTTATGTAATATTTAAGTTTTGGTATAGAGATCGCTGATAAAACCTAAAATTTTAGCTCCTACAATCCAAAAGCAAAATAATATACAGGGTGTTCCATTTAAAAACAACACAAGTTTAATACGTTTTTTTTTCTGGAGCACCCTGTACAATTCCACCATCGGAGGCGCAGGTGACGCTTACAATGACTCATGTACAACCCTCGTAAACCATTTTACGAGTTATCGACTGAGAGAAAATAACTGACAACATTTTGCATCTGGCTCACGGTCTAATAAGGCTAATTCTAGATAGACTAAAAATAAATATATGTTTTATCTCACTAAAACTTGGCCTTTTATTTTAGTATATCTGCAGTTTTAAAACCTTTAAAGACTTTTTTACTGTTAGTCTATACTGTTCGTATCGGTTTTGACCCAAGCGACCACATTTTTTGCTTTATTTTGTGGCTTTAAATAAGTTGGAAAGGACATTTTTAGGAATTTTTCATACGCCCCAAATATTATTTAATTAAAAATTATGACAAATTCTGATAAAATTGGCCGTAGGGAAAAGTCAGTATTTAATTAAATTTTCATGTATTTTGGCATTAAATAGGTTCGTTACTCTTTGGAGTCTAAGCTTCTGGCCTTAATAGATACATCATAAATTTTATAAAATAACTTTGTCTCACATTCATCATATTTTATTTTATAAATTTAATTATATTGCATGTCTGCAAAAGTTTGCTCTGTTTGATTAATGTTTGTATGTTTTAACGATATTTTATTATTCGACTGCGTTTGTTAATATAAATCTTTTACATAATTTTAAGAGGTTGTATAAGTTTTAAAAGTTGTTATTGTGTTTTTAAATAATATATATTAGGTCTAGAATATTTGTTTAAAACCTAAAGCAAAATTTTCAAGGGGAATGTATGAATCTTTACCCAAAAACTTCATTTGCGTTTTTCTGGAAACTCTAATTTTACAGTATCTTGTCTTAAAACTATTTTTTAAATTTTAGATTATATTTAAAAATATTTAGGAACAGTGTGTAGAGATAGAACCGCCTTTTTAAGATTACTAAAAAAAATTTTTATTATTTATACTTTTTTAATACTTTTGTCTAACTAATAGTTTTCTCACAGTGTTCTCACTTTCGGAAAAAATATTGTTTTTCTGTTTTGCATCCAAGGGCCTCATGTAATTTCACAAAATAAACGTGGTATAAATAATACCAAAAATGGTGTCTTTTTGTATACCCTTCTGAAAAAGTATTTTTTTATGTGTAAATTTAGTTTACACTTTTTAATTTCTCTTATTACCAAATTAATCTTTTTAACAATTATTTTTGTTCAGTTATGCCGACAATAATACTACTAATCTAATAGTTTTTTTAATCAGTCTCTTCGCATAATTTGAAAAACCAGAACAGGGTATTGCAGATCTCATTTTCACAGAAATTTAAATTAATAATGGATTAGAACACTAAATCATTTGTTCAGATTAATGCATCTGAAACACAATTAATTTTGAAAAATAAGCTTAAATAAAATTAATGACTAAATATTGGTAATTTAGTGCTAATGGTGTATTAAAATTTATTTGGTAGAAGTCTATTTTTTCTTAGATTGGAATAGGTTAATGTGAAAACATGTATAAAAATTTTAGGAAAATGAGAACTAAAAATGAAAATCTGAATAGAATTATTTCTTGAAAATTAAACTTTTATTGTGAGATTACATATTTAGCATAAAGAATGGTTGTAAAATGTAAAACAAGTGAAAAATTTACTCAATACTCCATTTATTCATGTCAATACAAAAAATTGTTTACATATTATGTCAATAAAATATTATTCTAACTAAAGACTGCAAAACAAGGCAACAGAAAGCTCATTTAACCTACATAACACATTTACAAATTTAAAGAAATATATAGAAAATAGCACGCTTAAACTTACCAACCAAATACATTTTAGATTTATTTTGATTCTATTTAGTTGAAAGGTCTATAAGTTAATATTACTTATACTGAGAAAAGCTTAGTAGGATTTCATTTTCCATAGGCCACTGTGCTTGGTCCATTTTATTCGATATTTACATACGTGTTTTTTGGGAATGAGGAAGCAGATAAGATTGTAGCTTTTACTTAACAATGAAAATTTAAGTTTCCACATTACTGGATACTCATTTTGAAATAAAATATTTCATATACCTACCATAGAAAACAATTAATATCGAATGGTTGAATATTTTCGTAAAATTAATAATAAAAGTTTGCCTTATGGTACCTACGAACTTAAGTAGACAACACTCTATATCTTGGTTTGTACCTTAAGTGGGTCAGTTATTAAGTTTTTAAAGTGTTTGGGCCTTTTTATTTTTCGCATTAGTATAATTTTTAACACTATTAATACTTTTTGAACTGGTCATTTGTCTGTCTTTATAGTTCAAGCAATTTTTTAAATATAGGGAGTGATGCACACAGTAATCCTCTATTGGTTCATTGTGCTTTTACCTCCAGCAAGATATTCATTAAATTTATTTTACGTATTTATATAAAATATTAATGTATATAATGTTTTGTTAGAAAAATAAATCTTACATAAAGTATTAATTTGTTTTTATTCAAAAAAAAAACAACGAAAATAATTTATTTAAAAAACCAATAAATTTTCATTTATAACACAGATCACACGTAAAATTAAATCGAATAAAACACAAAACAAATATACAGCCACAACAATCACAAAACATCAGCCATATTGAACATATGAAAGTCAAGAGTTTTGACATTTATAACAGCCAATAGCAAGCCGGAAAAAGAACCTCCCATACGCATGACGAGTAATCCCGCTGTGTTAAGTTAACCATAAAACCGGTTAAAGTTCACAAGATATTTGGTTGATTGTATTGATTCAGACACAAAAATGTTACGTAAAGAGTACGTACTGAAACAAAAAATTATAAATAAATCCATACTTTATACCAAGCACGTGCTTTTACCAACTTTAGAGAATAATAAAATAAAACTTTACGAGCTCTTTCGGTCGCTGAACACAATCACAAGTCGCAGGTGTGTACCATTTTTTAATTGGTGGGGGTAAATCAACTGTTTCTCTCCTCTTGTCTATTCTCTTTGATTCGTTATCGACGCCCCGTAAAGGCCTGGTAAAAATATGCGCAATAAGCAAGACCAAATGAAAACTAAACATAAGGAACAAATTAGTTTGTCAAGGTCATAAAATGGGTGAAGTTTACTCCAAAATTGTCGAATCTGAATGCGCCCCTGGTGTAGATACATAATACCCAAACCTTTAATAGCGTTAAAGCGTTTTGAAAAAACACTATTTGTATTTTGTATATTCTGTATATACACGTCATGCCGTAATCACATAATCCTAAATTATTATTGGATTGAGGAATCAAACACCTTGTCCAGATTAATGCATCCAAAACACAATCACCTTGTAAAAATAAGCCTGCCAAAACACATCCTTCATTTGTGACTGGCCAAGTTCTGCATAATAAGAATGATCTTAACTGGTACTGAAAAGTAAAATAAAGCGACTTGGGGCCATTTTAAACTATTTTAATGTATTTATTTTTATTTATATATAAATATTGGCGTTCATCCCCTGGACGATTTGCCAGCACTCGCACGGGTGGGAGTCTCCAGTAAGTCGGGCCTGTGCCCCTGGTGGCTCCCGAGCTTTTCACTTTCTAATTGTTAGTACTTATTGTTTTTCTTCGATGCATTGCATAAATTGCGACTATCTAGCCAGCGGCCGCTACTGGTGTCGCGCATAACCGTCACTTCTCATTCCTGACGTATTTCCGCAGGCGTGCGCACCTCCTTGACCATACGAGGACACCATGTGTTCCAACACCAAAACGTAAAAACTTCAGGCTTTAGGAATCTTCACTCACAGCGCTTAGCCCCAGAAGAAAGAAGCCCCAATTTAGCGTGAATCTTTCTCGATCCCCAAGGGTACAGCCACGCTCGTACGATGCCTTCAATCGCCTACCCGGGAGGTCTATGTAGACCTCTACGTAAACATGAACCGCACTACTCGAAGATCGCGGAGAGAGTCTATTTTAATGTAAAATAACATTTCATAATGAAGTTTTCTTGCTGTTCTGTTGTAGTTAACCCGTTCGCAACCGCACTGTTTTCTAAAAATTCTTCTGCCAGGGACGAAATCCTACATTTTTGATACTTAGGTACCTACCTACATAATTTTATTTTTAATTTAAACAAAAAACCTTTTACGTAAACCAAGCACTACTTTGGTATTGGGTTGTAGGATTCGGATATGTCTTAAAATGCTAAATAACTGTATACTTTTCAACACATATAAACCGAAGATAATATGATAACGCCCCAAATTCCTGAGAAGTTTATACCGGTAAAATGGTGATTAGCAGATACCGATTGCCACTATAGTGGCTGTCGGTCGTCAACGTAATAATATCGTATTTTTTAAATATTTTTTATAATTTATATATAATATTATAATAATAAATGAATGGAAAAAATAAACACAAAAGGGTTGGTCTACAATTTGTGCTAAGTATCTTCTTGGTTGCCATTATGGATTTCGTTAAAAAAATCTGAAGCAAAACGTGCAAAGTCGGTTTTGGCGTCTCTGCAACTGAATTCTAAATAACGAAGAAATTACGTTTTGTGGCTTTTATATATATATATATATATATATATATATATATATATATATATATATATATATATATATATATAATATATATATATATATATATATATATATATATATATATATATATATCATATATATATATATATATATATATATATATTTGTTAAACCTTTTTTTCTGAACCCTCTAAATATATTCTTAGTATAGATTCTTGGGATTTTTGGTACTAATTAAAAATTAAAAGATTCCTTTAGTTTTTCATTTTATTTTTTTTAAACGTTTCGGCATTATGCCTTCTTCAGAGAGTTTATCTAAAAATTAAATGACAAAGTTGCGTTTTACATTATTAAAATTAATATGACAAGTTATTTTTTTCCTTGATTTTACATTAACTTTAAAAGCATGGTTTTCTTTTGCTTACCTTGAAAGGAAATTATTTCAATTGTGTCAGTATGTTTTGTCATTTTAGATATAAATACCCATGTTTATCAGCTGTTTGACCGATTTGCAACACTGTGCCTTTTAATTTAAATTGCCTATAGACACACTATACTCAAACGTACAACAGCTTAAAAGATCCTCCAATTCCTTAAAAAAAACCTTTTTCAGTATGTGTACTGGGTATAAACGTGTGATGTCATTTTTGCCAATGCAGGAAAAAGAATTTCCTGGCTACCCTCTACCTACTAGGGTTCTACAACTGAAACTTAATTGAATGTATTAACGTGGTTCCAGGTGTAATATTAAAAAAGAGAAGTTTGACTTTTTTATCTTCATGAGACCCACAAAGACTTATATGAAAAAGTAGTAGACAGCATGGGTGCCAAGTTTTAAAATGTTCCATGAGGGCTGTTCAATTTAATTTTTTCAAACGATACTGTAAACATATCGTCCCCTATCTCACGTAAAGGCGTAAGTGACATTTTCTAAATTTTTCAGGAGACAATAAATTAAAAAATCTATAATATTTAAGTTGCTGTGGCAAGTTTATTTAGAACAAGACAAATTTCAAATTTGAAATATATTATCCTTAATAGTTTTGTTAAAGATTTCTTTTACTGTTGGTTAGAAAACTCTTTGTTGTTTTTTTATTTAAATAAATATGCAGATACGCCTGTTCGTGAGATTTGATAACATGCAAATTGGGTTACGCCCATTGATTAGTCATATCATTTTGACTAAAAAATAAATACCGTAGCGTAATTTTATTGAAAAACAAATAAAAACCAAACATTATAAATAATTTATTACAAACAGAAACTATTGCTATAAAAATATTTATTAACAGTGACATAATTATTAATGGTATTTACTCGATTTCATGAGGTAGAGATGTAAAAAACTGTTGAAATTCCGGATGACGAATCACAGGGGTACTTCCTGTACACAAGGAGACTAGATCTTCATACTTTCTCTTAGTGATTTTTTGAGGTTTTCTGTTTAGAGCAGAAATAGTCAGAATACCTTTAAAGCGCTTTAAGACAATGCGGTCATATTCATTTTGAAGGTGACTGTTTTTAAAAAGATCGTCATTGGGGCTTTTCGAGAGACCATGATTTCCATAATTTGAGGCCACTTTATTGTGAGGCCACTTTCTGTCTGCCGGACAGATAAAATTCAAAGCTCTTGTGATAAAAGCTTAAAATCTTTAAAACTACTGTATGTCATAGGTATAACTTTGTACGGGTTTTTTCGTAGTGCAAGTTTAATAACAGGGTACAGCTGAGAACGCACGAAAATATCTCCGGCATTAGAAATGGCTGTCGATATGGCAGAATCGCCCTTATTTTGTCCATGATTCATTTCAAGATATCGCAAGGAAATTTCGTCTATTTCTGGAAATTGAGCTAAGGAATAAATTGGCATGGCGGCAACAGCTGTATTTTTATTTTGCCCATAACACCCATCTGCAAACAAACAAATCCTCTGTACTTTCCTTTGATTATAGTCTTCAATTACTTTATAAATACATGATGCTATTTCGGATGATCCGATATAGCATCAGCATTATAGACTCATTCCAAATAAAGCAGAAACAGTCCCTGGTTGCTAAATCATAAAATGTAAAATTAAAATTTGATAACCTGCTTTTATAGAACAAAGCACTCTCTTTGGAAATTGGAACGTATATGTATAACTTGCTGTAAGTCAAAAGTTGCGCACAATATTTTTGGGTTTTCTATAGCTTGTTGCTTGCAGAGTGCTTTTTTTTTTCTCAAATAGCGATGACAAGCAGCCCAAACCCCTTTTTGCAATGGCAGGACTCACAAATGCCAAAAGAAGGGTCGGCATCGGAATCAAATGCCACACTAGGAGTCACTTGAAAATTTATCAAAATTTTGACTTTTCGGTTTTTGCACCATTCTTTCTCGAAGTTTGCTCAAAGGAACATTTTCCAAGTCTTCTTCATTTTCGGCTAGATTTATATTTGCTATTTTATCCTGTTTAAATAACTTCGATAATGGTATATCGTCGTCAGAAGAATAATCTTTCTTTTCAGGCTCATTTTCGGTAGCTATAATAGATCCCTTATACCACTTTCCTTCGTATAGCATTTTAACTTTATTTCCCACTTTAAACCCTTTACACTCAATGCTTTGGAGCTCCGTAGTACACACAACATTTTTTGTACCATCTTGCCACAAAACAAGCACATCCATTTTTTAAACTTAAAAAGTTAACACAAACAGGTCTTAAATAATTCGACTAACTTTGAGGTTATGTATCAACTACGAATCAAATCTGTAGATACGCCTTATATAAACAATCGTGTATGTAAACTTTATTTGCACACGAAGAGGTGTAACTGCACTTACGCCTATACGTGTGTTTTTTTTAACCGAATGGTATATACGCCTTCTACATTTTTGATGATTACAGCTAAACTATAACAGATACACTTACGCCCTTTTGGTGACAAAAAAGTTAAGGTTCCAAGGAGATTTTTGATGGCGTATCTCACTTTTTAATTTTTTGTTAGTTACGCCCTTACGTGAGATGGGGACGATTTAATTTATGATGATAAAAAAACATATTGTAAAAGTTAAAGCCCCTTATAAATATAAACAAGTCTATTATTGCAACTTATAGTTTTTTGACAACATTTTTTTTTATGCAGGACTCCCAAATCGTTGATCTAAAAAATTACCTATATCAACACACATTTTTCAAAAAAAATATATATTCACTACAAAAAAAGCTTTTAACATTGAACTATTTTTTAAATTTTGTTGTTTTGGATTTGGATTTTTGTGACTACTACAAATAATAATATTTAAATAAATTTATTATACCGGGTGTTAAAAATTCAAGAAACACCATTAGGATCTCGGAAACGGTAAGAGATACAGGTAAGAGATACAGGGTTGGTTAAGTTGGGGCAAAGTTGCGCATTCTTATGCCTAGCAATATTTCGTTTTAAAAATTTGCAGCCGTTCCGGAATTATCTAGAAAAAATCGAAATTTCGCAAAACTGTTTTTATTTTTTCTTAGTTTATATAAAGAGATATTTTAAAACTAACGACACATTATAGTTGTCATTTTTTCTGTTCTAAAAAATAATGTCATAAAATATAAGATCCGACGTTTCGTCTTTGAGCCACCATCATCAACTTGCCGTTCTTGTATATTTTTCAAAGAAAGCAGAAATTCTAAAGGCATCCACGCTCTAAAACAAAAACAGTATATTACTTTTATGCGTAAGTAATCAAAAAATGTAGGCATCAAGTTTCCTAAACTCGTAGGTTTACTGACGAGACGAGCCACTCGATTTAAGTTAAAGATAGCCCACACGTTTATGAGAGAAGATGTTACCAATTTCATTTTTCAGTCTTCCAAACAATATAATTAACAATAGGCCCCAAGCAGCAAGCTGACGTCTTATTGACGTCTCTTTTTAGTCATTTTTGGTCCGCAAAGACGTCATAGGATGACGACAAAATGACGTTAAACTTATCTCCCTAAGTCACAGACAGAAGACGTCCCGTTATTGACGTCATAATGACGCCTTTAAAATGACAAAAAATTAACGCATATACTTTTTAACACGCTTTATTAACTTGGGTTGTAACTATCTATCTATCTATCTATCTATCTATCTATCTATCTATCTATCTATCTATGTAACGGAATCTTTGAGCCTAATTTTTACCAACTTCCAGCTATTCAATTTCTTTGAAACTTTGCACACGTATCAAGGACCGATGACAATGCAATAATTTAAAAACAGTATCCCGTTAAGTTCCAGCATTTTCCAGGAAAACCGGAAAAGTGAAAAATCGTACGTTCTGGCGGAGGCGCCAGATTAGACAATTGAATAATCGAACTTGACAACATTTGCCGACGGGTTGGGGACCGGGATAAGGTTGCAACACCTTAGTTAAACAAACAAAATGGCGAAGGAATTTTTTAGTGAATAAACTGGAGCATTTAACTAATTGATATATCGAACTAAAAAATGAAAAATAAATAATAGTTTAAAAAAACTAAAAAAACACGCTTTTATATGCAACCGAACTAAAAATTAGAAAATAATTTTTCATTACAAAAAGTTTGTCACTTCAGAATAAAAGCGTGGGGTGCTTAATATATTAAATGTTTTAATTATTCTATTTGCAAATATCTATGAGGGAAAAGTTATGAAAAAATAGTAAAATGCACCCCACACTTTTTACTCTGAAGTGACAAACTTTTTGTAATGAAAAATTATTTTCTAATTTTTAGTTCGGTTGCATATAAAAGCGTGTTTTTTAGTTTTTTAAACTATTATTTATTTTAAGCTAAAATGATTCCATATTTTATTTGAAAATTGAAATGGGAAAAACTTTTACTGCTTGCAATTTCCTTGCACTGCAAGGTCGCATCTCTCGGGACACTGTCCAACCTGAAGATGCAGATTTTTACACTAGCCGAAGGTATTTTTTCAAAGCTAATTGAGATCACCAACCGCAGACCGGTTTCGAACTATTTTTTCTCATCAGGACGGTATATGGCGATAAGAAGCAAAGATGTTGAATAAACGAAGTAGTTTATTGTCCATTACGCCATCTATCGGTAGAGTTTTTTCCTATTTTAATTTTGTAAATTATTAGTCTTATTTTTTGTCATATGATATTTCAGTTGGATTTTGACATGAATCATATAATGTCACAAAATTTTTCTGGCGGGTTTTCCAAACATGTAGATTTTTATGAGCTAGTATGACGAAAAAATGACGTCGAACAGAAGCTCAGCTTTAACGACGTCAAAAGCACGTCAGTAAAATTACGTTAAAATGACGTCACAATTTTGGTCTGTTGACGTCTGATGACTAAAAACGACGTCATAGTGACGTCAGCTTGCTGCTTGGGGCGGTGAGTAAAAAAAAATTGAGGGCCAGGTTTCCACCTTAATTGTATGAATATCGGTATACTTTTCTTTCCCGGAAGGAAAAGTAAAATGTTTTCTTCGGGTAAGAAAAATGCTCTATTGCTTGCTCCAACGAAGAAGAAAAAGTATATTTTTATTAAAGGTAGTAGAAAAAATAATATTTATTGCAATTCAAAACAAAAACATAAGAATTATTTCGATCGAAGTAGAAATAGTGTGTGCAAGTCGTAGGAAAAGCATAATATTACATAAATAGTAGTAAAAGTAGTGGTATAGTATAAATATAAGGATAATTAACTTCTCTTGATAGGTTTTACAAGGTGCTAAAATTAATTATTTATCTCTAAACCCCTGTAATTTAATACAGCTAAGGTTTTTGTTAAAGCATTTTTTTTAAATCCTTTGACAAAGTCCATTGTCCGCAAAAGGGTCTTCACTGTCTGGCTTCGTTGGCTATCCTCAAATATATGCTAAAATATTGGGTTGCTTTTGTCTAGAAATAAATACGTGTTACTGAAAGACGACAGCTTATGATCTATGAACACTTAAAAAGGATTACAAGCATCAAATAATGGTTTCTCTTACAGCTGGCTTCTTCGTTGACATTTATAAATGCGTTAAATTTAAATAGACTAAGCTTATAAAAATTTAAAGTCCTGTTGCGTATCTTAATCATAGCTATCTCACATTTAGATACACAGAGCCTAGTTGCCTTTTGCGGATTTTTACGACCTCGCGCAGTAAACAAACTCGAAGGCCCACCGGAAGGTTCTTGGTACATGCGCATTAGAAAATCATGTCCAGTACCGGACTTAAATATTTTTAAATCATTATATAAATTTAAAATCTTAAAATCCCAGTATCTTAATGTGTAAAGAAAGATATTCGCTTTATATTTATATAATAATTTATATTATTTTACATTTCTTTACTTCTTACTTCTTAGTCATATAAAAAAAATATCACGGATACGATACCTCAACAGTAAATAAGGACAAAGATTTGCTAAATTATCTTTGAGGAAAAGGTAAACGGATTACCTGGGTCACGTTGACAGAAATAATAATTTAATATCGTGAGTTTAATCTCCGGACAGTGCGGACGTGCGTAGAGGACTACAAAGTTCTTCCTGGAGTGGCGGTTAGAGGTGCCGTACGAACGTTTTTTACCTTCGGGGATCAAGGAAAGATTCACGCTAAATTGACGGCATCTTTCTTCTGGATCTAAGCGCTGTGAGCGAAGATTCCTATAAGCTGATGGTATCCTGTTTAGTGGTGAACACGAGGTATTTCTCAAATGGCGGGAAATAGATGGGCGTGCCATGGGAACTGTCAGTAGTGAAAGTGAAGGTTATACAGCAGGTCTTAGTTTGACAGCCGACTATTTATGCATTGCATCGATTGTAGAATTATTTTGTTTTCTTTTTGAAATTTTTGGGAGCTACGAGCTCGATTATCCAGATTTTCTGCCGACGAAGCCCTGGAAAGCATAGTCCGGAAGGGGGAGAGTGGTGGATTGGACCTGAAGGGACCAAAACCAAGAAAAAAATAGAGAGAGAGAGATCGTGAGTTTAATGTCACTTGATAAAAAAAAAGGTTATGACCCAGATTCTGTGATGTATTTTGGACTACTAAACATGAATGCGTGATCAGAAAAGTCACAATTTTTTCCTGATCTTAAAGAAAAAGTGATGGGGGCTCAGACATGCAAAATACGTTTTTATTTATGTTCAAAACTAAAATCAAGGGTAAATTTCTGATTTTTTATTCCGATATTTTAAGGTTAGAATTTAGCATATATCACATATCTGGATACAATACTTTTGTTTCATTTTGAAGAATGGTGTAAGTCAAGGCAAGCAAATATAATCTATAAACTGGGGCTTAAGCCCCCTAAAACCAGTGGCTAGTTGCGCCACTGAACTTATTATTTTAAAATTTTCCTAATATTTAAAAATATAACGGACTCTTTTAGAGCTACAATTAAAATATTGCGCTGAATTTTTAAAATTTATTAAATTGTTCTTTGTCACATAAGTATATTTATTATATAAAGAAAAACAAATATTCATTATAATAATACTTAATATATTAATAAAAAAATACCCCAAGAATATTAAAATTCCCATACTATGTCATTCTACTCTTTTATTTGCACTTTTTGTAATACCAAGTATTTTTAACAGACAAGATAAAGAAGTTCTCAATTCGTCTGTATGTTTTTTTTTTTGTGTGTATGTTATACGATTACTCCGTCAATTGTGGACCGCTTTTTTTGTCTAATTTAAAAAAATACACGTCTGACTTCCGCGGTGGTCCGATAAAAAACCAAGTCAATATCGCAAGGGAGAAAGGTACTACACCTATTGTTTTCTTTCTGTTATATACTCAAACGTTTATTCTATGAATACTAGCGCCACCTATTGGTGAAACGTTAAACAAATATAATAATAATACAACGGCAGTTTACAAATTGCTATTACATCCTTTAACAAAATTTACTTTTTTCACCGAACTGAAAAAGAGACTACAGTAAAAAGCACAGTGACATGTAATTTGATTTATTGACATTGGGGCGGTCATGGTAAGTTCTGCTTAGTTAAATCTATTTTTAATTCGTTTTATTAGAAAATAAAAAAGACTTAAAAAACCAGAACTAACCATGACCCCTCCAATGCGACAGCTTTGCATGACCATCTGTAACGTTTTAAGCCAATCAAATAACTTGTTCCTGTGCTTTTTAATTTAGCCTTTGAAAGAGGTACTGGTAGTGCTTATAGTGTATGTTTACCGATTCAATAGTAATAATAATAAATTAAAAGCAAAAAGTAAACTAAAGAGCGAAAAAAAAATTAAAATCGACTTTAAAAAAAAACTCACTAAATAATTAAAAATAATACCAAAAATTAATTAAAAAGAATAAGTCGGGTTGTAATATATTATGCACTTAACCACTAAAATGTTAATAACTAAATAAGCAAAAGTTTTTATACTTTAGTACCATCATATTATTATGTAATTACCCAACTTCATTTTTTTTATTATTTCTAATTTTTAGTGAGTTTTATTAATATTTTGAAGTCGGTTTAATTTTTTTAAATTGTGTTTATGTGTAAACATTTTTTTGTCTTTTAATTGCTCAATATTAAATGATTGGAAATAATAACCCTTGTTTATTTTTATTTTAGCCAGACAATGACTTTTTCAAAAACAAGTTTAATGGCTTTATCGACTTTTAAAAAGTAATTGTACGATTGAGCTTATAAATAAACAGATTATCATATTACAAACATGAAAATTTTATTGTTGTAAATCATCTAAATGTGATCATTTATAATTAAAAACGTATCTTTTAAGATTAATTTAAATCAGTTGTTCGTAGTAAATTTTCCCTTTTAATAAGAGGTTTTAATATTGTTGCACACTACTTTTAAAATACAGGGTTCCCCATAAAATATTTTTTTACCTTACCAAACAAACTTTTTATTATACTAAATTACTGCTAACTCTTTGGAATTTAGGGTAATCCTTAAATATTTGGCTAATTTAATTCCAACTTTTAAAAATCACGTCTTCTAAATGATCTCCACCAACTTAAACACATTTTTCATTATTAGACAAAAAGTGGTTAATCACACGGCGTAGCAAACCTTCGTCTATTCCTTTTCTCAATCAAGTAGGTGTCTGTCACAAATAAGTTTCTAATTTTGTGGAATGTCATTTTGCTACGAGAAGTTTAATAGTTTTAATAATTATTATTCAAATTATTTTTCACGACTGCTATGAAAAGTGTCTAAAAACGCACGTCAAACAGGATCTGAAAATAATTTGTTTTACATGATGGTGGATACTACTGTGTAAAAATTTTGTACATGTCAACCAGTCAAAAATATTTTATATTCTATCATTTAGTTTTGACACAAGCGTATAGTTACTTTTCTATTCAAGTTTTATCCCGAAAACAAAAAGGTGCCAAATAGATTTTTTAGATTAGTAATTAGCGCCCCAAGAAACCTCTGTATGCCGAAAATTATCAAAATTGGCAATGGTTTTAGATAAGTAAACAATTTAAACAATTACCCAGTTTAACAGTTTTCATTTAGTTTTAAGTGAGCTGCTCTCTTTTTTTAAAGCCGTTATTACCCACCATCTTTATTTTGTTTTATCAGCAGTACACAAAAACGCATCTGCAGCACGAATCAGTGCTACAGCAACAATTAGTTTTTCATCAACAATATTTTTTATCCTTATTTTCAAAAGCTAGAATTATAGTCCGTTAGCCAGCAACAAATGTCGGTGACCAATTTTCTCACAGTCCATAACTCTTGAAGTGCTTTAGGAGGGTCGCACATGAATTGATGTGAGCGTCAGCTGCGGCGACAATTGTGGCATTATACAGGGTGCTTTAAAAAAGATCCATATTAAAGTGGTGTTTTTTTAATAGAATACCCTGTATATTATTGTAGTGTTGAATTGGGAAATAAAAATAAAGTAAATTTTATCAGCGATTCCTAGACCAAAAATGTAAGGTTTTAAAAGATATTTGGGATTTTTAAAAAATTATTGACAAAAATTTAATTTTAATATATCCTACCGTTCTTACGCTTTACTTTGTATAATATGTTAGATTGCTAGAATATTAACTGTATTATTACCTAAATTTAAAATATTTACTTGAAATTTTACAGAATGTCCAGAAATTAATTTAATAATAAATATTAGTTTCTAGACACCCTGTATAAAGTTCTGGTAAAAAATTTAATGTAGGTGGTTATACACTTAATATTCTGGCAATATAACATATTATATACAGTCTTAATTAAAGTAGGGTATATGAAATCCTTGTTTTTGTAAAGGTTTTTTAAAAATCCTAAATATTTTAAAATCCTTACATTTTTGGTATAGGTATCGCTAATAAAAGTTAACTTTAATTTTATTGCTACAATTCAAAAATAAACGTATTTATATAAAAAACACACAAGTGTAATATGGATCTTTTTTTGGAGCACCCTGTACAATTCCCCCATCGAAGACGCAGCTGACGCTCACAACAATTCATGTACAGCCCACTTAAAGTATTTTACGGATTATATCAAACCAATTGTATTAAAAATTTTATCAAACCAATTTGGCACGAAAGTTAATTAAGAGTAGGGTATATGAAATCCTTGTTTTTGTAAAAGGTTTTTAAAAATCCTAAATATTTTAAAATCCTTACATTTTTGGTATAGGTATCGCTAATAAAATTAACTTTAATTTTATTGCTACAATTCAAAAATAAACTATTTATATAAAAACACACAAGTGTAATATGGATCTTTTTTTGGAGCACCCTGTACAATTCCCCATCGAAGACGCAGCTGACGCTCACAACAATTCATGTACAGCCCACTTAAAGTATTTTACGGATTATATCAAACCAATTGTATTAAAAATTTTATCAAACTTATTTGGCACGAAGTTTGATAAGTGTAAAACCACCTTAAAGGCTTCTATTTCTATATAAAGGTTAAAAAAATTACACATTAAACTAATATAATCTCTTTCTTTTAGTCCTATGTCAGCTTTATATGTATTTTTCCTGATATAGTTAAGAAATCAAGTTTAAAGGCCAACTTCGAAGCGTGTGTCGACATCATGCGACAAAACACAAGTGTAATATGGATCTTTTTTTGGAGCACCCTGTACAATTCCCCCATCGAAGACGCAGCTGACGCTCACAACAATTCATGTACAGCCCACTTAAAGTATTTTACGGATTATATCAAACCAATTGTATTAAAAATTTTATCAAACCTATTTGGCACGAAGTTTGATAAGTGTAAAACCACCTTAAAGGCTTCTATTTCTATATAAAGGTTAAAAAAATTACACATTAAACTTATATAATCTCTTTCTTTTAGTCCTATGTCAGCTTTATATGTATTTTTCCTGATAAAGTTAAGAAATCAAGTTTAAAGGCCAACTTCGAAGCGTGTGTCGACATCATGTCTCCTAGTTTGCCGCAGTTTTAGTGGCAAAGCCAAGTTCAAGGCTACAAAGCTTTTTCCATAACTTAGTTTTATGTACTTGTGTTGGAAAATGTTTTTTTGCTTTTGGTATCTTCTTCTACTTTGTATAAAAAATGTGCTCTGTAAAAATGTGTTCACGACAATTTTGTTCTAGTAATATGTACAGGGTGGCTCTGAATTCGACGCTCATCATTGGGATTTCGGAAACCGTAAGAGATACAGGATCGGTTAAATGGAGGCAAAGTTGCGCAATTTGATGCTCAATAAAATGCCGTTTTGCTTTTTAAAAAATTCCGAGTACTTCCGAAGATATTCGAAAAAAACCGGAATTTTCAATTTTGGTTTCTATTGTTTCCTGGCTATATTTGTTAAGATAACTTAAAATGGAAAACACGTTTTCATGGCAACTTTTTCTGCTCTATAATTCAGTGTGATTAAATATTGAATCTGACGTTTCGGCTTCTGGCGACCATCATCAACTTAATTTTTTAAATACGGACCTGATATTTTTTTCAATTTAAGTAAATCCTTTCATCACTCTTAAAACACTATATATCGCCACTTTGATATTTTCCGACGTTTCGTACAAAAAATTCCATCACCAGAATATTGCATATTTATTTAACCATAATACGGCCCTGAACTACATTTTTAGGTAAGAAGGTAAAAAAAAGAATAAACTTATTACATATTCGTAATCTTTTTATTGCAACTCATTGATATCTAACAGCGGAAATTACTTTATTAACCGAAAATTTCATGAATATTAGACATAAGATACAAAAAGGTAGACAACAAATCAGCTTACATAACCAATTTGTAATACTATCTTGATGCCCATATTAAAAATAAACATAATTTAATCACTATTATAAGTGTTCAAAGAGATAACCTTCCGCCTCGATGCATTTTCTTGCTTTGCTTTGTATTTTTAATACAGCTCGATTAATTGTTCTCGCAGGAATGGCAGCGACTTCTCTTATCAAAATTTGTCGTAGTACTTAAAGGTCGTGAGGTGCATTTTTAAATAAACGGTTCTTAAGATATCCCCAAAGGAAACAATCTAGGGGGACTAAAATCTGGGCTCCTAGCGGGCCATCTTGCAAAACCATTTATTAGGAAATATATGGTAAAAGGAATTGAGCTCACTTTCCCTTCCATTGTGGGCAGGAGCTCCGTCTTGCTGCCTGCCATATTTCTTGAAATACTGCCAAAGGTTGATTATCTAGGGCGTCTAAGACATCATTCCTAATCAAATTTAGATATCGTTTGGAAGTTAAAGGTCCCTTCATAAACGAAAGGTCCAATAATTTTGTTCTTCCACATACCAATCCATACATTAAATGAAGTTCTCCCTTGAATTCGTAGCCTGCTGGTTAGTTTCTGTTAATAAAGTAATTTGCGCTGTTAGATATCAATGAGTTGCAATAAAACATTATGAATATGTAATAAGTTTATTCTCTTTTTTCCTTTTTACCTAAAAATGTAGTTCAGGGCCGTATTAGGGTTAAATAAATATGCAATATTCTGGTGATGGAATTGTCTGGTACGAAACGTCCGGAATATATCAAAGCAGTGATATGGCAGGGTGCTATTTAATAAGTGTCCGATATTTCAGAAGTGATTTTCTCGTATTTTAAGGTGAAAGTTCCTTATGAACGCGTGGTCTAAGATGCTTCGCTTTCAAGATACAGGGTGTCAAAGTTTTTATTTTTATTTATGTTTTTCTGCATAATTTCCTAAATAATGCCGATTTCCGAACGAAAATTGGTACCTGGGGTTTTTTGACATGAGAAATTTGAATTTGTTCTTAATTTAGCTCTTACTTGTAGAGGGCGCTAGCCACATGTATATTCTCACTTTCCAAAGGCTCATGACTTTTTGTACAACCCTGTATTTACATTTTTGTTAAAAGAAATGGATTCCTTAGTCATTTTACGTAAAAAGGTACTCTTATTAGATGACGCTAGAACAGCCGTTTTCGAAATATTTTAGTTTAAAATAATCGATGCATACGCTTAGTAATAAATATGCTAAGTAAAGACCGCCGAAAATGACGGTTTTATCAAGTAGCCGGTCGTCCCAATAGCATATTTATTACTAAGCTGTATGCATCGATCATTTTAAACTAAAAATATTTCGAAAACGGTTGCTCCTAGCGTCATCTAATCAAGAGTACCTTTTTTACGTAAAAATGACTAAGGAATCCATTTCTTTTAACAAAAATGTAAATACAGGGCTGTACAAAAAGTCAGTTGCAGCCTTTGAAAGTGAGAATATACATGTGGCTAGCGCCCTCTACAAGTAAGAGCTAAATTAAGAACAAATTCAAATTTCTCATGTCAAAAAACCCTCAGGTACCAATTTTCGTTCCGAAATCGGCATTATTTAGGAAATTATGCAGAAAAAAACATAAATAAAAAATAAAACTTTGACACCCTGTATCTTGAAAGCGAAGCATTTTAGACCACACGTTCATAGGAACTTTTACCTTAAAAATACTTCTGAAAAATCTACTCTCTGAAATATCGGACACTTCGCTCAAATAACACCCTGTATAGTAAGTTTTAAGAGTGATGAAAGTGATTTTAACTAAATTAAAAAAAAAATATCAGGTCCGCATTTAAAAAAATTAAGTTGATGATGGTCGCCAGAAGCCGAAACGTCAGGACTCAACATTTAATCACACTGAATTATAGAGCAGAAAAAGTGGCCATGAAAACGTGTTTTTCATTTTGGGTTTCCGAAATCCCAATGATGAGCGCCGTCGAATTTGAGCCACCCTGTACTAATGAAAACATATTTATTTAGATTAATTTTTGATAAAATATTTGTAAAACACTTTAAAAAACAGCAGGAAAAAATCCCAATTTAAAACCGTTTTCTATAGGAGCTGTACAATAGGTGCCAAATTCGAAGCATTTTATAGGAAACTTATGTTTTTGTATATTTTACAGGAAAACTAACCTCCATTTGCGGGACTTATATTTTAGGCTAAACTTACTGAGGAAAAACTGTTATTCGCCATCTTAAGTCGTTTACTCGCTACATAAAGTTTTTTACTTTTTTGCGTTTTCTTTAATTCTTTATAACCTTTTTTATTTTTAGAGATTTTTTAAATTGTGTAATAAAAATTACAGCTAACTTTTACTGCAGATTGCAGATCTGCTATTTTTGTTTTAGGTATTTTTGTAAATTTAAATGGCAAACTTTAAAGATTTTTATATTAAAATGACTAAACTTTTTTTTTTTAATATCTTACCTTATATTTTTTTAAGCCGTTTCTGAGACATTGCATATCTTGTCATTTATTACTAGTAATAGATAGAAAGAAAGCAGTGACAGACTAAAATTTGATGTAAAAAAATTAAATCCCTTTGGATTAGGTATCACTTGACCCCCTTTTCCATATAAACTTTTTAACGCTTGTGTTGGTGGGTAAAGGGAATAACGAGGGACAAGTTACTTTTTACACAAGAATGTGTCTCCTCCGAAAAAGATCGTCGTATCTTAAGATTATTTTTTATTAGTGTAAAAATAGGGAGATGCACTGAATATAAAAAAACCCTGCATCTCTATAATTTTTTAATGTTAAAAACCCTAGATATCAAGTTTAATTACAATATTATCAAAATATTTCTTTTTTAGTTTGTCAATCTCTGTATTTTTCTTATTATTAACTTATTAACATACATGGTTGATCAAATCCTTATATTCCTGCAAAATGAATCTGTGGTTGCTCTACCTATGTACCAATGATTAGTGGACAACCTGTGTAGAAGCTTTAGTTATAACTTTAATTTTTGTAACTGAAAAAATAATCCCGTTATAGACTAACTTTCATGAAAAAAATCATTTTAAGCGGCTGAATAAAATATGTTTACTGTAGAAAAAAAGTATGCTATATACACTATAGAGTGAGTTTCGCTTTCTATGAATACATCCTTATATCTCAGTTATAAATAATGCGATTTTCTTCAAATTTTGATAATCTTTGTATGTTAGAGAAAAAAGTATTTGGTCTAGTGAAAACTTTTATTCACTATTAGCGTGCGGTTTTGGGAAATAAAAATACCTGATATTTTGAAAAAGAATATTAGGGCTAATTCTGAATTATTTTTTTATCAGATTTAGAATCAGCATCCCAAAAAGCTCCTAAACCTACATTTTTAAAATATTAGGCGTCAATTTTTTTTAATGATATTTTTTCAAAAAGCTTTTTTACTTTCCCCAACACCATACGCTTCTGGTTTATACAAATTTTCACTGTAACAAATACCTACTTTTTGACTTTACCATCATTGGGGTGCGGTGTTTAGGGGTGTAGAAAGACTTTTTGGAAAAATAATATATAAAAATTGGCTTTTGACATTTAAAAATATGAATAATTGGTCTTTTTGGGAATGCTAATTCCAATCTGACAAAAAAAGAATAAGCCTTAATATCCGCTTCTTAAAAATCAAGTATTTTTTAAGCCCCTGCACGCCAATGGTAAACAAAAGTTTTCAATAGCCCAAATACTTTATATAGCTGACACATTAGGGTGTAATCATGAAAAGCGGGACACACTGTATATGCCAAAGATAAATTTGATTGTCTTCTAAAATATTCATAACTTTTCTCTACTTTTACCGCATAAACCTTTACAAAGAATAATCAATTTGTATTCATCGCTAATTTATAGTTGGATAAATATTTGACAATGGATACAAATGCATGGTGAAAAAATAGAAAACACGCGTCTATTTTATTTTCAAAAAGTTTTTTTGTTTACAGTCTGTCTACATAAGTTGGCGTTATATGAAAAACTTCTTTATTGTTAATTTTACAAAAATAAAAAATATATTTTTATATAAAGTTCCGCAGTTCTGTTTTGTGGTCCAAAATCTAAAAGAAAACTATCAGACATTATTGTATTGTATTTGTGTATTTTTGCTCATATCGAAAACTGTTACAAAGAAAAAATGTTTAAAATTAAAAATGCCCATTTAATATGCAATTCTGATAACTTTCAATATTTTTTTAAATTTTGTTTTTGCTACAACGGTAAAAATTTAGGTTTGTACATTAGTGAATTGCATATTACTTTTCCTTGTTTTGATAGTGGTAAATTTAAAAAGTTTATTAACAATAGTTTTATACAATCGGTAAATATTAAACATAGATAATATTTTAAAAAATTTGAGTAACGCCTCCTATGCACCAAAAGACATTTTTTGGCATACAAGAAAAAAATAGTTTTTACCAGTGTCGTTCATAAGGGGTTTAGGAAAAATATTTTTTAAGAAATACATGGTACGCAACTGCTTTATTCTAAAATACATTTTTTTTAATTCCCTTTTAGTTTGACACCTATTTGATTTTTTAACTTTTTTTATATGATGCACGGTTTTCGCGTAAATAAATAAAAACCATTTTTGCATGGTCAAATCCCTATCTAATTAAAGAACAAATAGCAAAGGTGAATATTAATGTAGAATTTAATATTTTTAATACAAAATGACCATGCTAAGAAATGGTTTTTATTTATTTACGCGAAAAACGTGTATCTAATAAAAAAGTCAAGAAATCAAATTTGTTCCAAACCCAATGGGTAATTTTAATAATTATTTTTATTTCAGAAAAATGCAGTGGCATACCATTTAAAACATAAAAATTATTTACATTAAACCTCTCATGGACGACACTGGTAAATATATTTTTAATTCTTATAAAGAAAAGTCTTGGTGCAAATAAGGCTTTGCTCATATATTTTTTTTTAAATATCCAAATTGGTATAAAAGCCATTATAAAAAAACTGTCTTTTTTTAATTTCAACACCCTGCGGGTCTATTCTCGAATCTCACTTCACAGTGTCAAATGCATAATCAACGAAATGTCGCTTAAAAAGAAAACAGTTTTTTCAGTTGTTTATGCGGGAATCTATCAATGTCGAGCGTAACATTAGTATTCGAGATTTGAAAATTCCCGGCCTCTGTAGTTCAAAAACTAAGACGTTTAGGACATATTATGTTTATATAAAGTGTTTTCCAATTTTCATTGTTAAATTTATATGCAAAGTGTCTCAGAATACCTCGATGGCCACCCTGTATAGCAAAAATACAAATACTTTACCATAAGCAAAAATTACATTATTGATCTGATGGTTTGATTTGGGGTTATTTTATACTGATCTCGTTTAAAAATTAATTTAAAAGAATATTTGTTAACATAGTCGGTATTATAAAAGCGATAAATCATTAATTACTTAGAAAAAAATTTACGTAAATAAATTCCGTGTGTCATAAGAACAAAGATTCATATTGCCCTTACATAATTCCGGGGCAAAATTAGGGAACACATTTTAAATGTTAAAGATGACGTCTTAAAACTTTTAGGTCATGACGTCATATTTATTACCCTTGTTGCCTGAGTAAAACTGATTTCCGTTTAAAATTTAATATGCAATTTCCCGTATTCGTCTGTTACTTTCTATGCAGTAATAAAAATGGCAACAAATATTTATTATTCGACCATTTTAATTTGAGAATGACGTAAGCAACAACAAATAAAGAAAAAGGTCCTACTCTAATTATTTGGGTTTCAATTTATTTTAGTTAATTGTTTTAACTTTTGTTACTTTTAAATTACGAAACCATAAATGCCTTTTCTTAAATTATAAATTAAAAAAAAAAAACTTTTCCTATAATTAATTAAGACGATTGTATTGCTTCTAGTTAGAGGCAAAGTTTAAGTCCTTTTAGTTTTTGGAGTACTTTTACGTTTTAAAGTAGATGTTATTTTTTTACGTTTTTAAATAAATTTGAGCAATATCTAGCTTTCTTTTGATTAGAAATTAAACATTGTTTTTAAATATTTTTTAACTAGGTAAAGTTAAGGACGATTGTATTAGTTCTGATTTAGTGGCACGCTTTTAATCCTTTTATTTTTAAATAATCTTTTAAATTTTAAAGTGGGTAGTCATTTTTTTAATTACTTTAAATGATAAAAATATGTTTTTTTTTACCTTTTTGACATCCCACGAAGGCCCATGCCTAAATGCCAAACTAACGTGGGTGTCGGATTAATAAATGTTTAACCCATATCGTTCCCCCGTTCCGTGAACGTTGTGCAAGCACTGCAACATGCAGTTATGTATTTCACAGCGCCTTTAGACAAAGTGGTAGTGCCATTACGGCCGTGTTTTTAAATAACTACAACCTAAATATGTCTTCCCCTGCTGGGAATCGAACCGGCGAATTCCGGCTTTGAAGATCAAAGCTCTGTCCACTGCGCCACGGTGAAGACAGAATCAGAAATAAGCCATTGCTCTTAAATATTTCTAACCAAGTAAAGTTTTAGACGATTGTATTAGTTATTGTTAGTTGTAAGCTTTAAGTCTCTTTAGTATTTAAAGTAACTTTTACATTTACTTAGAATAATTTAAACTTAAAAACGTTCCCAATGAAAGACCATAAATGTGAAATATCAAGAAAAATATTTTGAGACGTTCGCCTTCTCTTTGAGGCATTATCAAGCCATAAATTGTATTTATATAATAAAGAAAATAATATTTTAATCTTTAGAAGAACACATGCTATGGAATAAAGATAAAACTTCGGTTGTTTGAATGAGAGAATTTTATGGTATTTTTTAACATTCCATAGCATGTGTCCTTCTAAAGATTAAAATATTATTTTCTTTATTATATAATTACAATTTATGGCTTGATAATGCCTCAAAAGAGAGGCGAAACGTCTCCAAAATATTTTTTTTGATATTTCACATTTTATGGTCTTTCATTGGGAACGATTTTTAAGTTTATATTTAATGACCGGGAACTAATACCATTTTTGTAAAATAATTTAAAGCAATATCCACGTTTTGTTTGAAAAAACTAAGTAAGCTTTAAGACGATTGTATTAGTTTTGGTTAGTGGCACACTTTTAGGCCTTTTAGTTTTTAGATTAGCTTTAACATTTTAAGGTAGGTTTTATATTTTTTTACTTTTTAAAATAAATTAAAGCAATGTCGTCACGTATTTGTTTTAATCTAAAATACATTATTGCTTTTAGGTAATCCTAACTAAATATAGTTTTAGAGAATTGTATTTGTTCATGATTAGTGGCACGCATTTAGCCCTTTTAGATTGGGAGTATCTTTTATATTCTAAAGTAAGTGGTTATTTTTTTATTTTTTTTTAAGTGAGTCAAAGCACTATCTTTGTCTTATTTTAAAAATCCAATAGTTATCTCAAATAATTAATTGCTGTAAGATATGCCTAAGTTAGTAAAGTCTTAGATGGTTGTATTGCTTCTGGTTAGTGGCACGCTATTAGTCTAATTTGCTGTATTCCTTTTATGCTCCAGAACCGCCCAGAACGACACCATAAGTGTTCCTTTTACAATTTTTTGACATTTTTTTATATTGTAGAACCGTTCTTGACACTATTGACAGTTCAGATAACGATTCAGAATGGTTCTACAAGGTAAAAAGGAATACACTATTAGTATATAGTTGATAGTAGATATATTTTACTTTTTAAATTAGAGGCGGTCATGTTTTTACGATTTAGGTTTTCTTGTAAGATATATGAGGACTCAATATAAATGGATTAATATTAATTAAAAATTCATTATTTTCTTTGTTCGGTATGTTAACTTAAAGTTTTTGAATATTTTATTAAAGGTTTATTTTAATACGAGTTTAATAGACAGGGGCATGTAAATCACAAGCCGCTATATGTTTTTTTTTCGATATCGACAAACGATATAAGTTTTTTTTTTTTTGCGGGCTGAACACGTGTTGGTGGTTAGCTTTCCTCCAGCAACTTCCTTCATTCAGTAACGTGCGTGTTTTTTTAAACTGTAATTAATATTAAATATTATGTTTCTTTGAGTCTTACACACTTTAATTGTAGGATGGTGTAATTAATAAGACTAAGAATATACCTTATTCTTTATTATACTATTAAAGAAAGCTTCGTGGCATTAGTATCTAAATGTGTCTAAAAACAGCACTTCTTTGTGGTAAATATACAAAAGTAAAAACTTCATGTGGTAATCATTACATTCCAATAAAGTTTATTGAAAAAGATTAATGTCGGTGTTGGTTACTACTTCTCGTAACCTAATATAGGTTGTGTCATTCGGAAGTATTAGGACACTGCATCCACCGGAAACCTTCCATACTTGGCTGTCGTGTTTTTCTTTGTATGCTTGTAGGAATTTAGGAACAGCTGTGTCAAAGTTCTGGTATAACTCTAAGTAGACTTGAAGTATCCCTACAGCATCGAATGTGTATTGCTCGCTTGGGACGTTACTGCTTATTACATGTACCTAATAAAGAAAATATTTTAAGAAATACAACTTCTATATCTATTGGGAGTAAAAAAGCCTTTATATTCAAATGGTACTTATATGACCGAGGTAGAAAGTATTTCATTACTGTAAAGATAAAAGTGTAGTTTACAGAGGTGCGGAGCGCTTAAAAATACATTTTAGTAGCTAAGATATTAAAAAAGTAAACTAATATAAAATATATTATCAATAATATCTTTATGTTAACGCTCAACAAACAGTATTTTTATTCATTACGACTCGCTCACCCTACATTTAGTGTCGCAAAAATTGTGATTTTTAAAGAAACCACCGTGTATATTTTTGTATTCTACATTTCAGTTTATGTCCAAATAAAGTTTTGAATAAATTTTTATGTAAAATAAATTTTAATTTATCTTCAAAAGTGCGACGATCTTCCTAAAACCACTTTATTTGTTTTACTTACTTTCAAAAAATATGAACCTGATAAGTTATCTATTAAACCTTTTTGACGCAACGCTCTGGACATTAATATTTAAGTATTTTGAAACATATTACTTAAATAACATTACTATATGCTATTTTTTTAGAGCAAACTCAATAATGTAAAAATTTACTACATACTTTTTATTAAATTTTGTCTAAACAGTTTTGTTTTTTTTTTTGCAAGAATTTTTTATCTATTAATAATTTATACAAAAAGGTTGATCAATAAAATAGTGACAATAAAAGAATAATAAAACATTACCATACCATTTAAAATATAATCTTACCGAGTACGGAATAGGTGAGGTCGGAGGAACGGCTTCCCTGGAGTTGTGGTCTGTGTAACAAAAAGAACAAATTAATAAATACATTCAGATGCAAATATTTTAAACTAGTGGTTTATTCTTATTTATTTACTTAAAGAAAAATAAGTGTATGGTATAGAATAATGTAAATAAATATTCGACTAATAAAAGGTATAGTGTTTTTATTTTTATAATTATAATTTTTTAGACATGTCGCAAAAAAAAAAATAAAAATGCATTTTTATTAACACATTTTATGTTTGACAAGACAACGTGGTGTTTAGTATACTTTAAATTTTATCGTTGGGTTTTCATGTTTATGCATCACAACGAATTAAGTGATTACTGATAGTTTTAAGTGACAAAAATGGCTTTATTGCCTACAGATGCAGCAACGGTAGCTCATAGATAACCTACATTTAGATCAGCAGTGGCAAGAAGCAGTTTTCGGATTTTTACGACCGCGCGCAGTGGGTGGACGAACATGCGCACTTAAAAGCCGTGGCGAAATACAAACACCGGCACCCCGTACCTTCGTCCGCGGTCTGACCGTAACGCTCATTAGCTACCGTACTTCGAACAGAAAAGCAGGACGCGGTCAACACATTCTTTCCTATAATGCGAATAGTTTGTTTGGGTCCGGGTGCGTTTACCCTCAACTGCCTTGCGTACAAACCGGTTTTTCGCCCATGAAATGTAACTTTTGTTTCGCGCAGGTTATAATATTAGCAATCCATCGAGATCAGTGGGGTAGCTTTGACTCAAGACAGTCGAAGCCAGTATTATGTGGCTCAAGTACTTTATGTTACTCGTTCATCAGTCCAAAGAGCCGTCCAATGTTTTTATAACTCGAAAAACCAGGATCTGGCCGAAGAAAAGGAACGTCTGAACGGAATGGTCGATTTTTGGTATCTGCAATTTTGCGGAATAGGCGTTTAACTTCTGTTAAGGCAGTAAATCGCCTACTCAAAGTCAGAAATGTTAATGTCCAGGGCCGATCCTAGCGGGGGGCAAAACGTGCACCGCACGTAGGCGGTCAAATTTAGGGAGCAGCAAAATTATTATCGACAAATATATTAAGCAGAAAACTACATTAAATAAAACCGCCAATTGCCTTGACTGTGCTTGGTAGGCCTGAACAGTGCACAGTAGTTCCAACCACATCATCGACGCCGTAATCGCGAAACACTAGCGCATTCGGTCGGCGACAGATAAAATATTTATTCGATTGGTCAACGTTATTTTATATCCATCCATGGTAAACTTTATTATATTATAGCTCTTGAAAATATAAAAATTAACATTTTACGACAGGTATACTAAAGATAAAAAGTGAAAGTTGCGACTTTTATTTTTTTTGGGGCAGTCCGGGAGGAAACCCCGTGAGAATTATTTTTTGAGAGCTGGCAAATTATAGGGAAGTACAGAGAAGTATTAGAAAGTACGGGGAAGTGCGGGGAAGTATGGGAAAGTTCGGGGAAGTATGGGGAAATACGGAGAAGTATGGGGAAGTACGGGGAATTCTGGGAAAGTACAGGAAAGTATGGGGGAAGTACGAGGAAGTATTGGAAATTGTGAGGAATTATTGAAAAGTACGGGAAAGTGTTGGGAAGTATGGGGAATTATTGTGAATTATTAGAAAGTATGGGAAAGTAGGAATTATTGAGGCATTATTGATTAGTGAAAAAAAATATATGTGTCTTGTAAGATTTTTCTGTTATTATTTAAAGAACTGTTTAATATTTTAATTTTAATAAAGTCGCCTATGTTAAATTGTCTATGAATCAGAGCGGCTAATTTTCCAAGATTCAGAGTCATTTTCTGTGATAACTAGTGGTCCAAATATAGACAAAGTATATATTTTTAAAAACATAAAAATAAACCCTTTTTAATAAACTTAAAATATGTTCGATTTTTTATTTAAAATAACAACGTCGTGGCTCATTTGTTTACTTTGCGATTATCAATTGTTTAATTTTTTAACAAATCCTATAACAACGTCGTGGCTCATTTGTTTACTTTGCGATTATAAATTGTTTAATTTTTTAACAAATCATATAACAACGTCGTGGCTCATTTGTTTACTTTGCGATTATCAATTGTTTATTTTTTAACAAATCCTGGCGGTTCATATAAAAACCCTAAAACTTTTGTATTTAAAATACCTTAAAAATAAAGCTTGTAGACACCGTTTAAAATATAACCAAACACCTTGTACCTACACTTCGTACTTTGCCTAAGTTAACATTAATTATATGAGCCCAAAAATGAGTATGGTACTTAGACCCTTATTATTAACATAAACATATGTATATTTTTAAGATTCTATTTACTTCTAACAGAATTTGGTCTAGAAAGCCTAAAATAAAACTTAAAGGACGTTACTGACTTAATATGCTAAAGGGGCTACTTTATTTTAACAAATTTTGCAACTTATTTACTTTTTTGTTATAATTACCAAATACTTTACCCTCGAAAATTCAAAGTTACCAACCGAATAATCCAAATAATTCTGAAATTTGCTACTGCCATTGCCTTTACCAAAATTATATATAAGTTTTTATTACTTACCGAGTACCCCTGTGAAATCACAAAAAGAAAACATTAAAAATATTATAAATATTGCAGTTTTCGAGGCCATCCTCACCTATTTACTTATAAGTAGTAATGTTTTTAAAATTCTTAATGGAATCTATATTGTCATCTGTACGTCTCAGGTACGCAAACTATACCTTATATCAAGCTTAAGTACCTAAATTAAACCAGATAACAACTTTTCTTAAGAATCTATTTCAAAGCAGACAAGGTAAAGTAAATATATTATACATTTTTATAGGGTTTGATTGACGTGATGAAGTAAAATTATTGTTTATTGTTCTGCAGAAGTTTGTTAAGTTAATATGGTAAAATGGGTAAATATATTTATTGTTAGGTGAATGCAACGACCTGAGTGTCTCAAGTGCAAAAAAACTGAGATTTTTCAGTACCCCATTGAACGTACGGTGGTACGTTATTTCCCATTTACGTTATAGACCGAGCACTATAAGTTTTTTTGTTTTTAAATTAGATAAAAATAATTTCTACATTTTTAGTTATACAGAATCAGCTAGATAGGCAATGTGTAGAAAGGAGACGGTCTAATGCGAATGCCGGCATGTAAACATTTTGGCATCCAATCCAAAATGTTTACATGCCAGCTTTCTTTGTTGTTGCTTTACCAATCGGTATACCTTTAAATATTGCTTATAGCAGACAAAATGTTATAAATACAATGTATGTATGCAGGAACTTTTTCTATAACTTGGCTTAAATCATCAATCATCTTTACAGAGTATCTCTAAAAAGTGCGGAAAAAATGTAACCACAAATGCCCGAGGCTCAATACAGTGTATTTGGAAAGTGGGTGGAGTCAATTGGGTACCATTAGTCCCCAAGATGTTTAATTTTCAAAGACTTTAAAAAACTCAATTGCCACTAAATTGCCACACCACCACCACATCAGTTGCTAGCCCACTTTAGTGCGCGCCTTGCCTAAGTTGGCGTCATATGAAAACCTTTGTATTATTTATTTTAAAAATAAAAAAATCTTATAAAGAAATCTGCATGGTCCACAACCTAGAAAAAAAACATTAGATATAAAATTGTATTAGTCATCGACGAGGTTTGGCAAAATGTGTAATTTTTGCTTTAAAGTACCTCTATTTTTGCTAATATCAAACATTGTTATAAAGAAAAGATGTTTTAATTAAAAATTACTTACTGAATTTTTTTATTTACCAAAAAAAAGAAAGTTTTTTTCTGCAGTCTTTTCTTTACAACAATTTGCGATATTAGCAAAAATACAGACATTTTACTTTTAAGGAAAAAATACCTTTTTGGCCAAAGCTCGTAGATGACTGACACAATTTTTTATCTGACTGTTGCTTTTTAGGTTTTGGAACATGCAAAACTTTTTATAAAGTATACCTATTTTTCATGAAAATATTGGCAAGAAAGTTTTTAATATGACGCCAACTGACGTAGACACACTTTATAACGATCTAACTCAACTTACTTTAGGCTGTGTTTATGTTGGAGCGGTTTTAAGCGAGGATAGCAGCGTGGCTTGATCAAAGCCACCATATATTACTGTACCATAAAGGTGACTTTGTCGAGCCGCGTTGTTAATCTCGTTCCTCGCCGCTTCAACATAAACACCCTTAGTTCTAATGTGTATGATTTCGAAGATACAGAGTAATAAAAAATTAATAAGATAAAGAAAAAAACTTGTGAAAGATACCGCAGGTGGCGCTGTCTAGAGATAATAATAAAATTGATAGTAGATTCTTATTTGTCACTACCCAAAACCACCACACTGTGTACTGGCATACCCGAATATTGTGCCAGTACACTCATTATTAATAAAATAATGTATAAAAATAAAACCAGATGAAATGTTTGATAGAGATCAATTCAAAAGTAAAAAAGCCACAAACTAACGCTGTCTAAACGCATTGTTTAAATGGTGTGCGAGCAACAAAAAGGAAAATAATTAAAAGTGCTGATCGCCTGGCATTTATTATAGACGTTTAGTCTACTCTGTATTTTCGAAACCATCCACTTTTACTTGGTAAGTTGGGTTAGATCATCATATTTTGGCCTCAGAAATTTGTGCTAGTACCCAAATAACGAATAATTTGTTTAGTTTGCTGAAAAA
The DNA here is from genome assembly GCA_014170235.1 of Listronotus bonariensis. Taxonomy (NCBI): domain Eukaryota; kingdom Metazoa; phylum Arthropoda; class Insecta; order Coleoptera; family Curculionidae; genus Listronotus; species Listronotus bonariensis. The sequence continues at coordinate 107,676 of JACEGR010000918.1, read as the reverse complement.
AATTATAACATATCTCGTATTTCTTTATTTTATAAACAATATAGTTACAATAGTTTCTAGGTTATATTTACAAAACTATAAAAATATTACAAAAATATTGCACTCTTTAGGCCATTTTAATATTTTACCTTCTAGTAACAGAATACTTACATTTAAAAGATATTTTACATAGAAGAATTATTATTAATTATTTTTGGTAAAAAATTACTTTCATTTTAAAATATTAAATATTAAAAAACAATAAAAATTAAATTAAATAATTTAAAAAAATCCATTCAGTTTTTTTATGGAAATTTCCCAATATACCGGGTGACAACGAAATTACGATCCAACGTTTTATTTCCTTCAGTTAAAAAAGTATAGCATTTAAATTTTAGAATGTTATAGCGTGTCATAAGATGCTTATTTTGGATATTAGAGTGTTTGTCTATTAATTCCGGTTTAACTGGGAGTGATGAGAGACCTTAATGAAAAATTAAATACTCTGTAAATTTTTAAAAATTTAGATCCTTCAAGTCATTCCTTCCATAAAACCTTAAGTATGTCCTATCTCATTTATTTTTAGAAAAACGGAGTTTAAAAAGTCCAAACCACCTCACAATAAACAGTTATATGGATATTATCTCGTCAAATATAGACCTTTTTAAACGCCGTTTTCTCTAAAACTAAAAAGATGGGTTGGGTATATTATAGGTTTTATATGAGGAATAGCTTGAAGAATTTAAAACCTAAAAATATGTAAAGTGTTTTATTAAAATTATCAGTGTTTTTCATATTTGTAACTTCAAATTTTACAGCACTTTTGGTTAAATGGGAAGTAGTATTATAATGGCCTTACACGGTAAAGTCTTTTAAAAGAACTATTTAAAACATTTGAAATTTTTGTCATGCTTATATATTTTCCACAGAAGTGCATATTGTTTGGTGGTTTGAACATTTTAAACACCATTTTCTCTAAAACCACAAAAGTTAAGTTACTGATATATTTCATGTTTTATATCAGGAGCGACCTATAAAAGTTAAATTCTAAAAAATAAATAGGGTGTTCTATTTAAAATATCATTCCGGTTAAATTGAAAGTAATGCACAGATGCTATTATAGCTAATTATTGGTATTAGGCGATACAATATAACATTCCTAAATTTGAAAACTCTGAGGTTGTAGTAAAGGAAATAAATTGCTGTAGATTAATTTTGTTGTATTGTTGTCACCCGGTATAGTTCAGTTTTTGCTTTGATAATAAGTAGGTATGACTTAATAAACTTAAAATTTTAAAATCCAGTTTATAAAATATACTATTAAAGAAAACATAAAACCTAACAGACAAAAAACAGATATTTACATAAAATTGGTAACTACATACAAGTTGTTAATGTTTAATTTTAAAATATTTTTATTTCAAATAGCAAACTGTTAAATATTTTTTTACCAGTTTTATTTTATAAAAAAATAGGCTTTCTGTTATTATTATTTTTATTATTATTTGCTACTTCTATATGGCTATTTGAACCATATACCGGCAGTGTTACTAAAATGTGTAAAAATTGTTTTGTTTAATTGACGATTAAAATCCTTTATTTAAATAATAATATTAATAATAATAATACAAAACCTACATTTAAATTTTACTCTGACTTGTAAAAAAATATTGAAACATACAAATGGTTAAGTGCGAATAAAGTAATTGTTTTCAAGATACCAAATAAGCCAAAAATACATTTTTAAACTTTTTTAATGCAATTAAAAAACACTCTAGTATTACAAAGAATAAAAAACTATTACACATTGTTTTATCCTAATTATTATTGTAATAATTCATATTTTACAATAACCTATCTTAATAAACTTAAGGTTGAGGGCCCATAGGTCCAACCATCATCAGTCTCTCAGTGGACCTTCTTAACGCCGACGGCCCATTAACAAATATTCCAGACGGACCTGAAGGCCCGCTCATCATATTTTGAATCTGATGTAGTCCTCCAGCATCCATAATGTCTTCTGTAATTGAGCGATTTCTGGATCGCCGTTGTTGTTGCTTGGGTTGTTTGATCCAGGACCAGAGCGATATGGTGGTGCATGGCGGGTTGCGGTGTTGGATCTCTGAGCTTGCGACTATGTGGGATTGACTGCAAGGAGTCCTCGTAACTACTGTAAAAATAAGTGAAGTAATTAAAATCCTTTAATAAGTTTTGATTTATCGTTCTAATAGTAATCGAGACTTAAGGACGTTCCTAAGTAGTAGGGCGACCATTAAAGTCTCTAGAGGCGTCGACAAATTAGTAGTTATACATTTTTTCTCCTGCTATTGTAGAGACTATATTTGGTTTGAAAAGTTTTAAAGATTATCTTATTACTTTCAAATAATTTACAATAATATCTTCGTAATAACAGAATGGCAGATTGGTTTAAAAGAAAAAATAATATTAAAATTTTAATAAAGCTAAAAGAGTATGTCTGATGCTAAAAACCCAAAATTGAAAATATTGAAGAATCGACAGTGGATGCAATCATCGGATATTATTATTAATTTTGTGGTATACGAGGTATATTAAAAAAAAATAGTTTTTTCCAAGGGTAATGTTCCGGTAATTTTGACAATATTAAAATATAAAAATATTTTTAAAATATGCAAACTAAGATTTTATTTTAATTTTTTTATGAAATAATGGTGCATATTCAGGTTTGTGCATGGTGCATACATTTTTAAAATATAAATTGTACAGGAAATTTAAGGAACTGTTAAAACAGGGAATAATCACAGCAATGCTCATTATGACAGAAAAAAAAATGAAACAAAAAATGTCATTTTAAATGAACAAGTTTCGCATATGTAATTGGTATTTTTAATTTAAACCTATTTTTATATAAAATTTTCTATATTGTAAAAATAATAGTACTTTCCTCCTAAGCAAAATTTATATTTTTGAGATACCTCGTATGCCAGTACCGCCCGTATGTGTTTTTTAAAGAAAAACGTTGTTTTACCCTCAATTATTGATATTTAGTTTTTAGTAAAAATTGTAACAAAAGTTAAACAGATATTTAATTAAACGTGCCCTAAAACGTCCGTCAGAATAGGATTTCCATGTTAAATATGCCAATTTTAAAAGCATATATTTTGAAATTTAGTCCCGCAAGGACTATAAAAAAAATCTCATGTATTAAAAACACTTATAAGTATGTGTTTTTAAAGTTTTTAAAAGAATTCTAAGAAAAGTGTTTTGTTAAGGAACGTCCTTTTGACTGGTGATCTAAAATGTTTTCAAATTATCTATACTGGGTTAGTAAAAAGTACCACCAAAGCTACATTTTAGTAGAATTTGATAGTGATATCGGCACTGTTATCAGATTTCCCAGTTTTTGTGCTACACCTATTTTTTCAGTTTTTAAATGAAATAATCCATTTATTTTTAATGCAATAAATTAAACGGATCAAATTTATTGGGTCTCTAAATTTTCTCTTTTAGTTGTTGAGATATGATACACTAAACTTTCAGCAAAAATAATTTAGGGCCTTAATATCTTTAAAACTGCTAACGCTATGTTTGCAAAATTTGGTATTTAGGAACTTTATAGACATGCCTAAATGATCAGTGATATCAGCTTTGTTGCTAAATTTTAACAAAATTGCGGCGTTGTCATATCTCGGTTACTGGTAAAGATTTAATTTTAAAAATTTGGAATCTTACTAAAGGTGGCACGCTTCTTTCATGGCAATTGAAATAAATCTGGCATATCATTTTAAATACAAAACATATTATATGTAGCGCAAAACTGAAAGATCTGGCAATAAGGACAGTATTTTTGTTCAATTCTACGTACACAGAAAATCTTAAATGCCAAAATTTTTAAACGGAGATTAAATCAGTGGTTTAAGAGATATTTGAGCGCATTTAAAATTTTTACCTATGATGTGGTATTGTCATATCTTGGCAGGTAGTAAAAATGGAATTTTGAAAACTTTTGAACTTGTTAAATTTAGCCTGAGCAATTTATTGCAATAAAAATAAATGGGACATTCCATTTAAAAAACGAAACAGAAACGTATAGCACAAAACCGGGAAATCTGGCAACGGTGCCGATATAACTATTAAATTCTTTATGGCAGATATCAAATTTAGGATATGTAGCTTTAGCGTTTTAAAGATATTTAAGAGTTGCAGTACTTTTATTAACCCAGTATAAACTGTGTGTATAAAACGTATAGCCAGTTAAATAAATTTGTCTCTTTAATTATTTAATACACAAATTTTCGATAAATAAAAGAAGGCAAATATTTTTACAAAAGTTAAAATTTTTGATGAAACATTATCAAGGATTTGCTTTTAAAAATTTTAATGTTTGTTGCGAGGGGGACACCAAAAATACTTATTTTTATAGATTAGAATAGATTTAGTTCGAGGCTGTGTTGTTTATCTTCTGTTGGTGATTTAACGTTAAAAAAACAGAATAAAACTATATGAAAATAAATGGTGTGAAAATTTAACTTTTAAACCAGAATCATTTTACATGATTTGTTGTTGCTTTACTGGCCGATATACCTTTAGCTATTGCTTATACAGAATGTAAAACGACAATTAAACCGGTGTTGCTATAAAAACATTTAAAGGTAATTAAATACATGTTCCTGTAATTCTGTGATTTAATGCAATTTAAAAAAAAACTTGAATGTGGTATTATTGTTTAGTAGTTATTACAAGGGTAAAAAATGTTTTATTGTATGTACTTTTGAGAAAATGTAAGTTTTGTAAAATAAATCATTTTAAAATAAAAAAATATATATTTTATCACTGTAAGCACAAAGTGTTATGTTTTGAAGTTCAATTTTTAAATTATTTAAGGCGCTAGGAATCAAAATTAAAACTATTAAAGCTGGTTTTACACCTGACAAGTAATTGATCAAATAATTGAACAAGTGCTTTTTCAACTGACTTGACGGTTAAAAATTTTCTCAACTTATTTATCAAGTAACTTGCTCAAGTACTTAAAGAAATTAAAACTTGTCATTCATATTTTTTAGGGGCCTTTTAGTAATTAGTTAATAGTTAACATAACCCTATAAAATCATTTGATGAAATTGAAAATAAATATGACAATTACCTAAAGAGAGTAAAAACATCCAAGTTTTCAATTTCTTTATCAAATATTAGACAAAGTAATTGAACAAGTTTTTGATCAATAACTTGTCAGGTGTAAAGCTCGCTTAACTTTATAATGATTTATTTGAATCGAAGTAAAATACACATGTCAGATAAAATACTCTAATGACAACTGCTGTCACGATATACAGTAATCACATAAAACAAGTATAATACATAATATGCCCGACCCAAAGGAAGATAAATTTTTAATAAGGAGCGCTCAATTTTTTATATTTGTCCAAAAATATAGGTTAGGTTCGTGGCGTCATCTTTTTCCCATAATATTTTTTATCTGACAAAATAAACCAATACTTGCATATCATAAAATAAAATCACTAAAAATACATTAAAAAAATAGTATCTTACCCTTAATAACGATTTAAACGTAAATTCCCTGTAAAAAAATATCCAAAGGTCAGTGACCCCTTTTTACAGGTTTTAAAATTCTCTGTAACTGCAGTACTAATATCTACCTAATTTAACTATAAACAATAAAAACTAAATAAACATATATAAAAGTCCAATAACTAAAAACCAAAAAAACCTCAAAAAGAACCTTTCAGTACGATTGTAAATAAAGTATTACGGGAAAACATTACGTCACAAAATTTAGCGAACATAGGCTTAAATGGGATCGACCGCTCCTTATTTTATTTTCCTTGTGCCCGACCCACCTTTTAAATTTAAAAATAAATTTAAAATAACTAGAAAGCAAAAGTAATAGGATTTAACTTTGAATAAAAAAAAATGCAAATTTAGCCTTTTGGGTGGCGTAACACACCGGCATTTTCTCTGAATGTTTTGACCGATGTTTTTCTGATGGGTAGGATGACCGTTTCCATAATCTGGTTTGCTGCATTAAACTGGTTGAGATGTAGTCTTAAGTGTCTTGGATTTTTTATTGTAATACTTATAGGCCATAATTGTGTTTGTCCGTAATTTTCACCCAATTAGTAGATTACAAGGGGCTGGTAAATGTTGTTTAGGAGAAATATTATAGTTCAGCACTTCTAATAGTGGGTCGCAGCCATCTTTAAAAGCTTTTGTAAGTATGTGTTTTCCGTTCTTATAACCATTTCTGCTTAGCTAATTGACTCTGCATAAGTCGAAATTGAAGTTGTTAGTTTAATATTATACTTAGCAGCAAAATTATGAGCCATTATCAGACAATATTTTTTCTTGGTAGGCCAGCCATGAATAACGAAAACATTTTTTTAAGCCAAAGTTACACTTTCTGCTGTTTTACTTGTTATTTTTTGATAATTTCAAACTTTCTAAAAAGGTTAACTATAATCAGAAAAATTTTAGAACCAAATTGTTTCAAATCTATTGCAATTTTTTCTCAAAACAGTTGCTACCAAAATTATTATCTAGTGGGTCTTTAACGTTCATATCACCTACTTGTTTATTTTTGGCCGAAACGTGTTTTAGGAAATTCATCTCGATTACTAAAGATAACCCCAAAATAGATGGAATAAAATCAATACTTTTTAATACATAAAATGGCCTATAAAATTACATCTTAGCGTACTGTCCAACTGTCTCTATTTAGTGTCCGGTATATGAAGAAAGTTGTTTTTGTTTAACTTATTCTGGATTCACAAATGCAAGATTTTTAAAATCGAAATAATTTAAAATTTTTGCATGACTACCTGTAATAATACATTTAATTTTTTTGTCTTATTTTCATTTGATGTACGGTTTTCGCGTAAGTCATTACAGACCATCTTTTGACATGGTTAGTTCATATCGGTAATATCTAACTCTTTAATAATTAATATTATTTTATAATTAATTATTAAAAAAATAATAAATTATCTACCAAAAAAAAATTTTTGTTTTAAAACAATACAAATATTTATATTTTAGAAAAATCCAATAGCGCACCATTTTTTCATAAAAAATATGTTGCGGTATTTTGCAGTTAAACCAATACAAAATTAATTTTTACTTGTAAATAAAAGCAGTTTTTTATTATTTATTTATTAAAAACTATTATTTAGGTTTAGAATTTTAAAGTTTTTAGCCTTTTTTAGGAGATTTTAAAAATTTTGACATTAAATGTTAAATATGTTTGTTTTGAAATTGAAATTAAGAAAAAATCTTAAATAAAAACATTTAGATCTCGGTTTTTCTTTAAAAATAACGCGATGGGAAGAAAAAATCGTTTCCTGTAAAATTGGCGAATGTCGTTTACTATGTTTTGTAAAAACGCATAGATATATCTTATTCTGAAATAATAAATTTAATAATCTTATGGATACTGGGTCCATTTATCGGGTATTTTATTTTTATTAAATTTTGCATATATCCTCACTCTAACTGATCGGGCCGACTGCTCGTCAGCGACTGCTATCAATTTCTGATGGTATTAGCAAAGCGACATCGTTACTACTTTCGCCATCTGTTGGTCAGGGTAGGTACTAAAAATTTTTAGGATACGCTTAAATCTCACTTGTGGGGTTCTATGGATTGGTATTCTTTGGTAAAACTGAGAAACCTTCTTTGTACAACTGGGCCTCAGTATTCGTGAATTATTTACTTACTTGCTGCTATCTTCGGAGCTTCTACTACTACTATGGCCACATTGACACGTATGCATCAGTGTTGCATCGGCAATGCCCGAGTCGTGCCCACTCGAATGAAGACTAGTGATTGACTTTTCCAAACCCATGGAACCTCGTGATCGCTCACGATATCCACTTAGTTTGGTTCCGTATCGAGGACACGTGACTTCGTGCCTCGATGACGGTGCATATTGCATGGGAAGATCATGGGATGCGGCGTCTGGATAACGCATGGGATCTCCATATACCGGTGGAAATAAACCAGCTTTAGATGATGTCAGAGCGTAACCAAGGGGTGATGAATATCGTTTTAAACTAAAAGAAAATGCAGATTAAAAGTGGTGGTTAAATTATGTATTCTATAGAGTAAGAGCCCGTGAGCGGCATATCTTCGTTATTTTGTAAACGCTGAAAGTTTGTCAGTGCATGCTCCCAACATAGGTAGAAGCGATGGTAGACTATGAAGTTTGACTCATAGTGGCTTTGGCAGGTACCAGGTATCAAAGGTTAATTAATTGAAACTTAACTTTTGCCATTTTGTAAAAACTGAATTTGATACATGTTACTTGGGTACCTATTAAAAGATATTTCCTCAGTCTTCAGATAATTTTGACATTATGAGTCCAATTTTATAGTCTACCATCGCTTCCACCTATGTTGGAAGCATGTATTGACAAACTTTAGCTTTAACAAAATAACGGAGGTTTACTGCTAAGGACCTCTTAAACTATATGCTTCGCTACTACTTACTAACCCACTAGCGTACAGAGGGGGGCAGTCCGCCCCGGTCCCCAGTTAAAGGGGGCCCCCAAACGGGGGTCAAGGAAGAAATTTATCATCAATTTTAAATAGGAAACTAACTAAATTCACCATGATTCCCCTTTATTTGCACGCAATTTTTAAGCTTTCTGCCAAATTGACACTTAATATTTTATTTTTATCTCTTAATAACCCATTTTTTTTTTATTTATTTTTCCCCTTTTACCCATAAAATTACGTATACAAAGCTTTACTTTTAATCATTTTAATTACAGTTAATGTAATTGAAAGTAAGGCTTTACAATTTTAGGGAAAAAATGGGAAAAATAAATGAAAAAAATGGATTTTTAAAAGGTAAAAATGAAATATTAAGTGTATATTTAGCTTTAAATCAAGAACTATTTGCAAAATGAAGGGGAAATGTAGTCAATAAAGGTTAATTTGCCCTTTAAGTTTGATGATATTTGGGAAACGTTACTTTGCCGACTAAAAATTATTTAGGATTCGTAATTAGCGCCCCAATAAACCCTCGTATGCCAAAAAATCATCAAAATCGGCTTGGTGTCTGATAAAAAACAATTACCCGATTTTTTTCTGTAAACTCACTTCTCGACTGGACTAAAAAACACATTTTATTGTTATTGTCCGAAAGTCCGTTTAGAGATTATTAAATGTTAGAAAAGGGTCCTTTCGCTAACAGAACTTACCCTTGACCTAGTAAAGATGCGTAAATGAAGCCATCAAAAAGTAACACAAAAATAAATTTTATCCTGTTTTTATTTACCTTCTCTTCTTTCTTTTGACGCAAACTACACAAATGGCGGTGATCAACGCTCCAATAAAAACGACGCATCCCAAAATAATAACCCCAATTTCAATGGAAGACAAAATTATCCTTGGGGTGTGCGTATAAGATTTTTTCCAGGCTTCTTCCACTGGAAAGCGATAAAACTTTTGGGCCCTCCAGCTGTTTTTCTATTTGGTTTTGCTTTCGCAGAAGAACTCTAAAATTAAAAAATAAATAAATAATATTTAAACGGTTTTACTTAGCTTGACCGGTTAATTTGTTATTTATTATTTATTTATTTGTTTGAGTAAAGTTTAGTAATTGGAATGTGGCCCCCTTCCTGACGACAGATCGATTTAAAATTTTTAGTACACACTCTTAATCTTGATGACAAATAAATTCCTTATGATTGTAAATCCAAGATGGCCGCAGCCATAAAATTGCGAATTATATATTTTTTCCACAACTACCCAAATATGGGTATAAAATGAAAAGACCTATTTGGTAAAATAAAGCTCACCATAAAAAAGTTAAAATCCAAGATGGCCGCCCCTACCAAATAACGGATTACATATTTTGCACAACTACCTTAAAATAGGTATCTAATGAAAAGGCCTTATAAGAAGAGTAAAGCTTATTCTTAAATAAATGAACTCAATAGAATGGACAGTATCAACTAACAACTAAACTAAAAACTTGAAAATTAATTTAAAAAAATATGTTAAATGATTTTAATACAATCAAAATGATGTAAGTTATGTACTTAAAGCTAAAAAAATTCGGTAATTCCTAGCTACCAGATCCCACCAATCTTCTCATCGACATGTATTGATTAGACAAATAATAAAATTGTTGGTTGGTTTTGGTTAGTTATAATAAGGCATTAAATGAAATCGATAGAATGAGAAGTATCAAGTGACAACAAAACTTAAAACTTAAAAATATATCATAATAAAAAAATATAGTAAACGGTTTTATTATACTAAAAGCTAAAAAATAATTCGGTAAGTCCTAGCTACCAGATCGCGCCAATCTGCTCATCGATTTGGGCTATTGATCAGACAAATAATATATTTTTTTTTAGTTTTGGTTAGTTACAATGAGACATTAAATAAACTCGATAGATTAAGAAGTATTTACTGGCAATAAAACTAAAAACTTAAAAATAAATTGTAAATAAAAAAAAATTATTAAACGGTTTTGTTGTACTAAAAGCCATAAAATAATTCGTTAAGTCCCAGCTACCAGATCGCACAAATCTTCTCATCAATCATCAAAAATTTCTCTCATAATATTAATTTTGAATACGGTACGCCCAACGATTTTATATTTGCCTGATCAATTACTTCAAATTGTTGAGAATATCCAGCAATTTATTTTCTTCAGTGCAACCATATAGTTTTCAAATTTAGGGACGTTGAATCATTGGATGCCAATTTTGGGTATTATTTTGGTATTATTATTGGGTATTTTGGGTATTATAGCATCCGTGTATTACTTCCAGTTCAACCGGAAGTGATATAAACTTTGATATTTTAAATGGAACACCCTATATATTTTTAGAATTTGAATTCTACAGGTCATTCCCAATATTAAATCTTAGATATATTTATAACCTAACTCTTTTGGTTTTGGAGAAAATGGCGTTTGAAAATGTCCATTATGCAGTTTTATGGAAAAATCATCGCAAAAATGTAAAATGCCTAAAATAGTTCTTTTAAAAGACTCTACCTTTAGAGACTATTCTGATACTACTTCCTGTTTAACCGGAAGTGCTGTAAAATTTAAACTCTAACTATGATAACCTAATAATTTTAATAAAACACCCTGTATATTTCCTAAGATTTATATCCTCTAAGCTATTCCTGATATAAAAACTATAATATACCCACAGCCTATCCTTTTAGTTTTAGAGAAAACGGTGTTTGAAAAGGTCCAGACGACGACAAAATATTCATGAAACTCTTTAGTGTGAGGTCGTTTAGACCTTTTAACTAAGTTTTCTCTAAAAACTAAAAACTTAGGGTATGGGTATATTCTAGGTTTTATATCACGAATAGCTTAAAGAATTTAATTCTTAGGAAATATACAGGGTGTTCCATTAAAATATCAGGGTTATCATACTTGGAAGATCAAATTTTATAGCACTTCCGGTTAAACAGGAAGAACTAATATAATGGTCTCTAAGGGTAGTGTCTTTTAAAAGAACTATTTAAAGCATTTTAAGTTTTTGCGATGTTTATTTGTTTTCCCATAAAATTGCATAATGTACTGCCGTTTGGACATTTTGAAACGCCATTTTCTCCAAAACCAAAAGAGTTAGGTTATGAATATATTTAAGGTTTTAAATCAGGAATGACCTGTAAAATTCAAATTCTAAAATATATACAGGGTGTTTCATTTAACATATTAAAGTTTTATCACTCCCGGTTAAACCGGAAGTAATACACAGATGCTATTATATCTAAAATTGGCATCGGATAATACAATATATTGTCCCTAAATCTGAAAACTGTACGGTTGCACGGAAGAAAATAAATTGCTGGAGGGTAATTTCGTTGTCACCCGGTATATTAACCCAATATTGCAGTAATAAAAAGTATTTATTATTTAAAATAATAAATATTTAGGAAAACTATTGGTTCGGCGGATTCATTTAATAGATGTTATTTTTGGGTACACGCCAAGTCAGATTAAAAACCAAAAATTCCAAAAATTAAAAATAAATAAATAAAAACTAAAAATTGACGTTTTGGTGGCAAGTCTGCCATCGCTGTCATAATAAAATTAAATTAAAATAAAAAATTAAAAACCTTGTGTCATTAAATGTCAATGTTATTATATTAAATACCATATTTGACATTTAATGTCAAAGGTTTTCAGAATTTTCCCAAAAAAGCTAAACAAATTTAATTTTTTAACCTTAATAATGGTAAATTTTTAAATTTTTTATTTTAATTTAATTTAATCTTGACAACGGTGGCAGACTCGCCGCCGAAACGTCAATTTTTAGTTTTTTATTTGCTTATTTATAATTTTTGAAATTTTTAGTTTTTTAACCAGACTAAGCGTGTATCCAAAAATAACATCTATTAACTGTTGTAGCTCTATCAAAAAAATTGGTAATAGTTATTATTAATTACTTTGAGAAACTCTAGTGCAAAAGGCAGTTTTTGATAAATTACAGTTTTGAACCACTATACAGGGTTTTTTCTAACTACGGGATAAAATCTTAAGGGGCATTTTTTTAATTTTTGCTTAATTTCTGAGATACAAAGCGTTAGAGTTAAAAAAGTCGGCATTTCTTTAATATGTTAAAACATTTTTGACCATTTTAAAAGACATTAAGTGGGTACACTCATTTAATGTAATAAATCGCTTGTAAAGTTCTACCCAGATTCAAATTATAATAGGGAAGATGACGATTATCGATATATTACACGACTGCTCATTTATTTTAAGTAAGATTTTTGTTTATTTTTGTTTTTTATATCATGCTTTTCGTGGGTAATTTTTGGTAGTTACTAAAGAAAACAAGGCTAAATACAAAGATAAACTAAGAAGTTGAATTTTTGATTACTGTGTCGGGAAAAATATAAGAAGTTTATAAAAATCCGGCAGTGTACTTTTTTTCTATTTAATATTGGCTGTGGGGACCACTGAGTCACTACTGGACCGAATACCTTTAATTTAGGTAAAGCTGTAATGCACTGTAGGAGTAATATACAGTGGGCAGCTATTTACGGCCAAACGGTTTAGGAAATCACACACAACAAAAAGAAATAAAAATTTCTTGCGGCGTTGCAAGATTGGAAAAAAGTATTTTTTTAATACTTATTCTTAAATCAGCTTAAAATTATAATATGCCTTATTATAAGTCATTTGAAACAACTTATATTATAAAGGAAAGACATAAAACTGATTTATTCTGTGCACTTGTAATCAATGTATATGCTTGCAATACTTGGTAAGCAGAAGCAGAGTTTATTAAATATCAATAGCTAATTCATTCGAAGACGCGGCTCCGATCAGGCCTCTTGTGTTCCGCCCTTTCTCAGACTACTTGCTGGCCAAAACAAAGCCTGTTATCCTTTTCTATACTGTGCAGTCGGTCACTTACAATGATACACGGTGACTCAACCATCCTGGCACTGTTTAAAAGCTGCTTTTAAACGCGCCGCAAGAAAGTGCATTAACTATTAATATTTGATAAACTCTGGCAGGAGTCACAGCTCTTAAGGGCATATGTTTGTGCACTTAAAGGCGTCTCCTGTTTGTTACTTTAAATGAGAATAAGTTTATTTTTTTCTGTTTATAGTGTTCAATTAAACAATTACTTACTTTTCCAGTTGAGTCATGTCAACAACAGTGTTCAGGGATGGATCAACGGCATAAAGGTACATGTCGGTTCTAAAATTATTAAACATAAAAAATCTTTATTCAAATGGTTATAAAGTATTTGGCAAATATATTATGGTTGACCTCATTTTTTTTTATATTTTAACACTGCTAAAATAAGTAAAACTTAAAGGGTAATATTAAATTCTATCATTCTTTTTGTATGCAAAAAGAGTGTATGCAGACGCAACTAGGATTTTTGACATATTTTATCCAAAATCTTAGATATAGGACCAACATCAAATATACAATGTGTCCCAGAATAGGTGTTACACAAGAGGAAAACTGAAGCAAAACTTTTTGAATTTTTGAAAAGAAATTTTGGGATAACTTGTCGCATGGATAAAAACTAATAAATACAAAAATTTAATATTACCACAGTTGGTAAAAATAGTTTATTTTAGTTTTTTTAGACCTATACCTTGCTTTCGTTTGCTCTTTACTTATGTCTAGTACTTCAGTCTTATGATATTATTTGTATAAAATTGTCATTTAGGTTCCTAAAAGGTTACATTATTTTATATTATGTTATGTCTGAAATACTGCAACTGGTACAAAAAACATTTTCTTTAATTATGTATGTGAATGACAGACATGACGTTAAAACAAATTCAATGATTACGTCAAAAAATGTCCACTATAATTCGCTCCAGGGTACCCCAGACAGGAGAAAAAAATTCCGATAAATACTTCTGTTGTAATGGTAATGCAATCAAAACTACACATTTGATTGGTCAAAAAACAGTGGTGTGGAATTTTCAAAAAAAAGTGTAAATATCGGTCATTTTGGCTTTGCAAATAAATCTCGACAGGATCATAATGGAACCAGGTATGTAAATAAGGTATTAATGTTATTTTTGTTAGGCATCATTTTTATTTAATAATATAAAATTGGATCAGTAGATTGTGTCCTCAGAGATCGTAACGGAATTAGATAAGGAATATAAAGAGACACTGGTAAAATGGGCAGAAGAAACTCTTTTTAGAGATAACGAAGTCGGCTCAGATTCTAAATACCGGGTCTCAACGAATTTATTAGACTATCCATAACTCCTTGAGTATTAGAAATACATATCAAAATAAGAATTTATATAGGTAAATGGTATTAGCAGGATTTTTTAACGAATCTAACGATACCAATTTATTTGCGATGGGATTAAAAATAAGGGCATAAATAAGAATCAGATGCAATACTTCAAATGGCTTTTGAAAAATTAGGAAGGCGTAAAATGTTAAATTGCTATTAAGAATAGTCTTAAAAATCCAAAAATGTTAAAATAAATAGGGTGTTCTTCTCTTCACCTCTTTAAAAATTCAAAATTGAAGTAATTTCCGGTTAAACTGAAAGTAACCAAAGAGTGAGAAATACATTAACAACACTTAATACCTATATCACTACATTAAACAAAAAAATGTCCTTACCTGTACATGTTAATGTTCTGTTTATTTATTTACTTTTGTTTTTTTTTTTGTTAAACCATTTACTTTTTAATAATGTACACTCCTGGACAAAGAAAACCAGGCGAATTTAATCTTAAATAACTTTTTGGTGTTTAGCCGATTTTAATTTACTTTTGGTTTAGTTGTAGCTCCTTTCATTAGGAATATTATTTATTATGGGGATTGCAAAAATTTTATAGGAAAAGGTGGTATAAAGGGAAGAGCCAAATGTGACATTTCGACCGAAATTTTTAAACACCCTGTAAAATAATTTAAGATCTGGATGGTCATATTTCCAAAACCAACAAAGATAATTATATTAAAAGTAATTTTTAGGGGTTTTACTGGTAATATAATATACAGGGTATTTTTTTAATCGCACTTTTTGTGGTATCCTGTATATCTAAAGAAATACCAAAAATCCGGTTAATAATTTGGAAACTACAAAACCAACTTAAAAAAACTAATATTATTTTTCAATATTAAAAATAAAAAATTTAAGAAATTTATGTATAACTACACACAAATTTCATTGACTTTTTAAAAATGTGTGTTTCTTTTTTAAATAAAGATATTGACATAAATAAAAATATATAGAAATGTTAAAAACGGATAAGGCTTAAAAACGATACACTGGGTAAAATTTCTTACTGTATTACAGTATATTACCCTTGTTTAACGCAACAAGACAAACAGCGTCTTCAAAAATTCAAAACAATTGTTGTCGATTTATCTTTGGTCTAAAAAATATGACCATGTTTCGGAAAAAATCAAAGAACTGAGATGGTTAAAAATAGGTTTCTTATTTCAATATCTTTTACTGGCATTTACCTATAAGTTATTGCTGACATCTGTCCCAATTTATTTAAGATCTAGGCTAATTTTTAGAAATGAGGCTCATCATGTTAGCGTTAGAGTAAATTCTCCTACCATACCACAGCATACTACGGCTCTTTTTCAGCGATGTTTTACATACAATGCCGTCAGATTATATAATGAATTTACAATGTATTTTAGTTGTAGCACATTGGCCACTTTTCGTAGTAAAGTTAAAAATGTACTATTGGATAAGCAAAATGTTTAGAATTATTTAGAAAGTGTAAAGAACATAATTTAGATATGTAGATTGTAACTATAGATGTAATTTAACTAGATATAGGTAACATCGATGTAATTTTATGAACTTTATGTAAGTAAATTTAGAGATAAAGGGTTAAGCTGAGTAGCTGGTAGTCATCAGCTAGACTTCGCCCTTAGGAATTGTTAAATGTAATTTTTCAATTCTTAATAAAGGCCATTATTATTATTATTATTATTATTAATTTGTTACCTATAATTATTCCACAGGGTGTTCGAACAACTAATCTCATATTTTTTTTACAATCGTCATATAAAATAATAATCTTTATAAAAGAAGCTACGACTGGACAAAAAGATAATATTGCCATCGATCATAAAACCCAGAGGTCACTCTTTGTTTGACCTCCGGACAGTGCGGACGTGCGTAGAGGACTACAAAGTTCTTCCCGGGGTGGCGGTTTGAGGTACCGTACGAACGTTTTTGCCTTCGGGGATCAAGGAAAGATTCACGCTAAATTGAAAAAGATTCATCTTTCTTCGGGAGCTAAGCGCTGTGAGCGAAGATTCCTATATGGAGATGGTATCTTGTTTGGTAGTGAACACGATGAATTTCTAATGGCGGGAAATAGATGAGCGTGTCATGGGAACTGTCAGAAGTGAAAGTGAAGGTTATACGTAACACCAGTAGCAGCTCTTGGTTTGACAGCCGACAATTTATCCATTACATCGATTGTAGAGTTAAATTGTTTTCTTTTTGAAATTTCTGGGAGCTACGAGCTCGATTATCCAGATTTTCCGCCGACAAAGCCCTGAAAAGCATAGTCCGGAAGGGGGAGAACTGGTGGATTGGACCTGAAGGGACCAAAACCAAGAAAAACAATACAATAGAAAACCCAGAGGTTTTTTAAGAATAAATTTCAACAACATTTTCTTTGTCCGTTTTTTTTTTGTCCAGGAGTGTACTTTAAAAAGATCGTTAGATTATCGTAATAAATATATTTTGGTTTATTTGCTCATTTTGAACTTGCTAGACGCTTTTGAACAAAAGGGTCAATTTTCACACGTCTCTTATGGCGTTAATACATTTTCACGTCTGTGCTTACGGGTAAAATATCCTTAAGATTGACACTCTTAAGGGTCAGCATTTTATTCTTAAAAGCACTGAATTTTTACGATAAGAAGTTTTATAAAAATAGAAAAATACATTTATCGTTGTTAAAGCAAAACCCTTTTATGTTCGTCTCTTTGATAACACCAAATAATAAAATAAACTTTCTTACGCGCTATTATCCACTTGGTTTCGTTCGTTGTGGGGTTCCAGTTTCCTAATGCGAACGTCAAATCCAGTCGCGTTATAGAGCACTCTGAAAAATATGGATCGATTTGTTTAAACAGTTTTGAAACGAATTCGACAAAATTATAAATTGTTGAGTATAATAGGTTTTTATATACAGGGTGTTTTCTAACTAAGGTACAAAACTTTGGAGGGTGATTTCTGATGTTATTTTATAAAAAAAGTGCATATAAATACAATGTCTGGAGTATTTTTTATTCTGAGATACAGGGAGTAAAAAGTTTAAAACAAGTCAGCATTTTTTATTTTTTTAAATATCCTTCAACCGATTTGGTTAGTGGCTTAAAGTATTAAGGCTTTTTTATTTACCTTTAACTAGATTTAAGTTATAAGCACCAGTGGCGTCTTACTGGGCACCACAATCAATATTTTTGAGAAAAGAAAGTAAACCATTGACTTTTTTGTAGTTTTCTATATTTTTTTCGATATACAACTTATGTGTTTTTTTAATACCCTTTTAGTCAATCTAAAACGTGTCCCTAGACTTCATAAAGTAAAAACCAAAAATATAAAGTAAACAATTTCTACTTTAAAATAAATAAGCAAAATGACTAACTTCTGTTAAAATATACGACTGCTGGTTAAAATAGAAAAATTTTATATTTTTGGTTTTCGTTTGCATATGGACACGGACGTATATTATGTATACAGGGTGTCCGCTAATTAATGGTACACAAAAAATAACAGATTTTTTTAGGTCAAAATATTAGGATTTAAACAAACAAACCTATATTCAAAATATCGAAAAAAATATGTATTTTTTTTCGATATTTCTTGATATGTTTTGAATATTTCGGTAAAACTCGGTATCTAAAAGTTTTTTGACCTGTGCAATTTAGATCTGATATTTATTTTTACGTGTACACTAGGGGAGGGGCTAGCTACCCTATTTAAATTCTTTTAAAGCCGCCCAACTTTTTGTGTTACTATGTATATAACATCTAAATAACCAGTAAACTCCCCTATGCTTTCTACACAAAAACGTATACTTCGTAAGAATGGCTAGGAGCAACCGTTTTCAAGATATTTACATTTAAGTGGTTTAGTGCAACCAAAAAGCATATGGAAAAATACATTAAAATAAATCATTCGTTTATCATAAGGCAGTTGTAGTTATAACTACTAAGCTGTTTTTAAAAGCATTTTTGGTTGCACTAAACAACCTAAATTCAAATATCTTGAAAACGGCTGCTCGTAGCCATTTTTACAAAGTATACTTTCTTTGGGTAGAACGCATAGGGAAGTTTACTGGTTTACTTATATAGTACATACAAAGTAGCACAAAAAGTTAGGACGATTTAAAAAATTTAAATAGTGTACATAAAAAGTAATATATCTAAATAGCTGATGCCAAAAACCCCTAGATACCGAATTTTATTAAAATATTCAAAACGTATAAAAAGTTATTAAAATAAATAAAAATATTTTTTTACTTTGACATTCAGTATCTTTCTTATTATCAACTTTTGGATATAGGTATGTGTGGTTTATTCTTCATATTTTAGGATAAGAAATCTGTCGTTTTTCTGTGTATCATTAATAATCGGACACCCGGCATACCTGACTAAAAAGAAAATTGATATTAAAAAGTTTAAATAGCAAGAAAAAAGGTCTTTACTTTCCAAAAACCCACCCTACTGCAATATGTTCTCTTTCCTTTTCCCCGTATGCTAGAAGGGGGGTATATAACCGTACGCATTAAAAACATAATAAACAAAGAAGGGGGTTTAAACCCCCAAACCTTCCCCCTTATATACGCCCATGCATATGGATACTTTTGTGGATAACTTAAAGTGGCCTTAAGATTTTTTTAAGTACAAGGCTAGATATAAAGAAAATACAGGAGACATAAAAGTTGTATTTTTGGTTGCTTATTTGAAAAGCTTTATACCGTAGTTAGGAAACACCCTGTATAGGTTATTTTATAAGGGTGGACAGGTAGCATATCTCAGGAAGTAATAGTTGTAGAACATAGAAATAAAATAATAACATAAACCCCAAATAATGTGTAGGAAGACACGAAATATTAACATTATTATTATTTAAATCATTAAGTGACGACGTTTCATTTATTTTATGTTGTAAACCGTATTGCAATGTAATTTTAAAATATAGAGAAATAAATAAATAAAAATAAATAAATTAAATGAAACTTTTAATACTTATTTAAAACAAAAAGGTATTTTTATTTACTTTTAAATTAATATTTTTTTAAGATATTACATAATAAATTAACAGAATACTAAAAGTGTGGGTTTTTTATTAAATGCTAATTTTGTATTATTTAAATATAAGAAATGAGTAATCTTAACTTTTCTTGTACGAACATTTTTAATTTTTCTTTGTCTCTCAACTAATTTAAAATTCTATATCTTTACCATAACAACTAATAAATATTAATATCAATAATATAAAAATACCGGGCAGCAGCATCTAGGTCAATAGCCCATTGGCATAGTATCTTACCACAAGAGAAAGCAAGGTTTTCGAAAAAGAATTTTAGTTTAGCTGATTTTTTGATATGTTGTTCTCCTTCCTCTTCTGGATAGACCCTGGGCTGGCGGTAGTGGTTGCGTTTATTAGTTTGCATCCTACCTGAACAGTTAATAATTCAAGGTTTTAAATACATTTTAAGAACCCCAATTTTTAATTTTTGTTTTTAGATAGCTTTAATAAACTTTTTTTTTTTATTGCTAGACACTTTTATTATTAAACCGATGGTAATTATTTGGGCACAAGCTAAAAATTAAATTAAAAGTACCAAAAAACCAATAAAATTAAAAAAAGTAAAAAGATAACTAAAAATCGACGTTGCGGTGGTAAGTCTGCCACCGTTGTCAAGCTAAATTAAATAAAAATAATAGAATTAAAAATTAACTATTATTTAGTTTTTAAATTTCAAAAATTTAATCTTTTTAAGGTAATTCTAAAAACTCTTTGACATAAAATGTCAAATATGTTGGTTTGGATATAGTGTCATAGTGACATAGATAACTGGTTGCTGGTGTATTTATTGTTTATATAATACAAAAAAGGTGAATAGTTAGTTAATTTTTAGTGTTCCTGAAAATACTTCAGTATCAAGGAAAGGCAACCAAGTGTTATTTAAATAACCTGAAATTGATTCTCCACAGTTATTTTTATTTAATAATATATACGCACTTTCTTTGATTTTGCGTTTTTTAGAACAAGTTTCTTTTTACTAAAATGCTCGAAGCATCATTGCTAATTATACAGCCATCCCCCTTCTAACTTCTGAATCTTTCGGTATATTTTGATGAAACTTGGAACGATAACATATGGCCAAGATCTGCATTTTTGACATATCAGTGACACCTCTAAATGTCAAGTTCACAGCTGAGCGCCAACGCAACCGCTACCACCAGCCAGACAGCCCAGGATCTACCCGAAAGAGAAGGGACAAGAACATATCAAAAAATCTGCCAACCAAAAAATTTTGTTTTCCCGACGTTGCTACCTCCTAGACTATATAATATACATATTGTATTGGGTCAATAAATGTCTTAATAAATAAACAAAATAAATAAAATTGCTCAACTTGTTAGCCATGTTTCAATAAGTTTAACTTTTATTGCAATGAAACACCTAAATCAATACCCAGACTTTTGGATCAACATTGTACTTACGTAGTTATATTGCTCATACTTCTTTCCACTTCTGTGGGTTTTAACCCCATTACCATAATAAGCTGCTTTTGTTCGTCTAAAACGTACACCTGTTGAAAAAGCATTACTTCTTGTTAGAATAATATAAAGTTTTAAATGTCATTTGTGCATTTTATGTAGAAAAATTAATCATATCATCATATGTACCTGTCTAGATAAATTCAAAAGAAGAAAGATACAGGGTGTTAAAGTTTTTACTTTATTTTAGTTTTCTTTATTTTTACATAATTTCCTTAAAATTGTTTTTTTTACTAAGGTCAGACTTAAGGGGTTTTATAAGGGCAAGGAATCAAAATTTGCTAGCAACCGTTTTTGGGATACTAGATAAAACGTTTTGTTTTATACAAAAATGTTTTACTGCATTCCTTCACGCTTTATCTAAGCTGCCCGGCAATCTCCAAAAGGTCTGTACAAAATGCTACCACACATTCTTTGGGTCAAAATACAACGATTTAATTCAATTTACCTTAGACTGAAAATTAATTATTTGCAAGATACAAAGTTTCGAAGTTTTCATCTAATTTTTATATTTTGACACCCTGTATCTTGCAAACGATCAACTTTTCAACGCAGATAAATTGCGTAAGATCGTTTTTTTTTAGCGCAGGAAATTTTTGACAGCACTTTGTATAGACCTTTCAGAAAAACCTGGGAAGCCTAAATAAGGGTTAAAAAAATACAAATCAATTTTTTTGTGTGAAATAAAACCTTTAATCTGGAATAGGTATATTACAAACGGTTGCTCGTAGCGGTATTAACTAGGTATCCTTTTTTGTTTAGAAAATATGAAAAAATTGTACTTTTTCACTGGAACTATAATATAATATACAAAGGCACAAAAAGTTAATGTATTTTAAAAATAACTAAAGAATTGCTCCGTTTAAATTTTACAACAAAACCATGAGTAAATTTTGATTTCTTAGTCTAAACCACCTTGAAACACCAAGTTTCGGAAAGATGTTTTAAATAATTAAAATAAATTAACTATAACCATGTTTCACACCCAATATCTCGCCAACGATCATTTTCGACTAAGGTAAGGCCTTGGATTCTTTTATTTTGGTCCAACGAATTTGTAGTAGCATTTTGCACAGACCTTTAGTGACACCCTGTTTATTAGAAAGTGCCAAAAAGGAAAAGTTAATAGAATAATATAAAATTGTATTAATTTGAAATACAATATTTTCATGTTAATTCTATAAAAAACTTAAAATATAAAAATTAAAATTACTTAAAGATGATTGCAACTCGTTAGTACTAAGTTAGTAACTTTTAGCGTATATCTTTAATTTTTTATTATACAGTGTGTCTTCGGAATTTCTTAACAAATGGAAAACTTTTTTATAATTAATTTTACGAAAAAAGATATTCTTTATAAAAAGTCCTGCTTCATAAGAAAATACATTTCACACAAAAATATTTGAAGGTTGGATGTACAGGGTGGCTTAAAAATGACTTGTTTCCAAATTAAAATAAGGGTTATTTTCTAACTACGGTACCAAACTTTAAAGGGTTATTTCTTATGTCATTTTATAAAGAAAAGTTCCCATAAACATATTAGGGGTTATTTCCTAACTACGGTACCAAACTTTAAAGGGTTATTTCTTATGTCATTTTATGAAGAAAAGTTCCCATAAACATATTATGTCCGGTGTAGCTTCGTTTCTAAGGGCGTTAACTATTTTTTAAAGGTCTGTTTGTTTTTAAATATCTTAAATACGAAGCCAGATACAAAAAAATGTTCAATACTAAAAAGTTATATTTTTAGTTGCTTTAAAGGGAAAAAAATAAAACCTGCATAAAAGCCAGTGGCGTACATTTTTCTCTCAATAATATTGGCTGTTGTGCCCACTGTACGCCACTGAATTTTTATGCAGTTTTTATATTTTTTCCTTTAAAGCAACTTTAAATACAACTTTTTAGTGTAGTACATTTATTTTGTATCTGGCTTCGCATTTAAGATATTTAAAAACAAACAGACCTTTAAAAAATATTTAACGCCCTGTATCTCAGAAACGAAACATGCTCCGGACATATGTTTATAGGAAATTTTCTTCATAAAATGACATAAGAAATCACCCTGTACAGTTTGGTACCGTAGTAGGAAATAACCCTTATTTTAATTTGGAAACAAGCCATTTTTAAGCCACCCTGTACATTCATCCTTTAAATATTTTTGTCGAAATGTATTTTCTCATCCAGCAGCACTTTTTATGAAAAGACACTTTTTTCCGTAAAATTAATAATAAAAAACTTTCCCATTTGTTAAGAACTTCTGAAGACGCGCTGTATTATTGCAACTAGCTCTTTTGGATATTTTTATTTTGGAAAAGATCTAAATAAGTTTTTTTTTAATTTTAATTTTAAATAGGTATGCACTCAAATAAAGTCCAACGGTACAACTAAAACAGTCGAATTCAAATATTTTAGTAATTGGAACATGCTTTTTGAATACTTTATAATACTATTATATCCTATAATGTTTGTCGGCAACTATTATTCTCTCTGAACATTAACTAGACATGTTCAATTTACACTACATAAGCATAAGCATAAGCACATACGAGTAATGTTATACATCTACTACGTAACTGGCAATTACATATTGTAAATATATGTTTGCTTATTTATATAAGAAAGTACAAGCCCCAAATTACACAGCCCCACAAAAAATAAAAGTTGGTGTTCCGAAAGACTAGACCATGATTTCTTTATGTTTTAGGGTCGCTAAATCCGAATCTGGGTTCGGTCTGACCCTATCAGGTCAGGGTCAAGATCATTTTAGGGTCAATCACGGCTCAACAAGTAAAAAAAAGTTGAAGGTCTAAAGGACTTGACCATGATACCTTTTTGTTGTTAGGGTCGCTGAATTCGAATCTGGGGGTCGGTTTGACCCTATCAGGTCAGAGTCAAGGTCTTTTCGAGGTCAAGTCATTAAAATGCATAAAAAAAACCACAATCGTACTATTTTTATGATTTTGAAATCGCTTAATTCAAATCCGGGGTCAGTTTGTTCCCATCAGGTCATGGTCAGGGTCATTTTAGAGTCAAATCATTAAATTTTATTGAAAATAGACCCGAAACATGGTATGTTTATGAAAAAAAAAAGATCAAGCTTAAGTCATTAGAAGTTATCGTAAATGCACCAAAATCATGATATCTTGGGATTTTTCAAGTCGCTAAATCCAAATTTGTATTCAAAATGACTCTCCCGTATTCGAATTAAGCGACCCCAAAAACATAAAGATACCAAGTTTGTGGTCTCTTTTCGGTTAATTTTAATAATTTAATATTAAAATAACCTTGACTATGACCTGATGGGACCCAACTGGCATCAGATTTAGATTCAGCGACCTCAAAAACATAAAGATACTATGGTCCAGTCTTACGAACCACCAACTTTTATTTTTTTGTGGATCTGTGTTATTTAAAGTGAAATCTGAATTAAAATAATATGGATGTACAGGGTAGTATTAAAGATAGATATACAGGGTGTCCCACTGGGAACTGCTTCGATCGATTTCCAAAAAAGTAGGCTAAGGAAAATTTTGAAAATAAAACAACATGATTAAGTCAGTGAAGGACATACGGCTAGAATATTTTGACAGTTCTAGCACTTTCGGTTATACCGAAAGTTAATGTCAACTTCCCTATTTTAAATAAAACACCCTATATAATATTTATTTTTTAGATTCTGCGTAAAATTCTAAAGATATTTGATGTAAAGAGTCATCCAATAAGAATGTTTTATCTTTAACTGCGAATTGTGTTTAAATTCTTTACGATAATGTTACCACGTTTTGCATTTGTTTACATTTTTCCCAAATTATCATAGAGTGGTACATTATTCCAAAGAAGGTACAAATTGTTTAAAAAATGGTATTAAAATGGGCGTTTTATCCACAAAACGCGCATTGTAGTAAAGTCGTTTAGCCACCAAGATTTTGTGATTTAACGCCCTTCGACTTTTTGTATGGGGGTACTTAAAAGCCAGGGTATAGGCCAATAAACCACTTACTGAGGATTTACAGAACAACATTAAAATGAGTATAAATTAAATTTTACCGGCTTTATGTAAAACTGGACTCAAAAAAACTGGATATCTCAAATTCACGCTACTCAACGAAGCCTTGGTGGCCATTTGCCAGACATACTGTTTCGTACTTTATGGTATAATTGATGTAACGAATAAAATAAGAAATACAATTATGACACTTATTTTATTTGTTTTACTACCATTTAAAAAGTAGGACACGTCTATTGGATGACCCTTTATAAGGTCCTATACCTAACTCTAACCATTTATAAGTTATTTTAAATTTTATGTCAAATATGACGTTTGCAAAGCAAAGCAACAATATTATTTTTTAAACAAAAGCATTTAATACGAATCAAGGCTAGGTTCCTTGTAAAAACACCTTCTTTAATAGATTGTGTTAATAATTTTGCAATTCATAAATACAGGGTGGTCTAAAAATAAAAAAGTTTAGTTTTATCGACAAAAACCTAAGTCAATTTTTCCAAATGGAAACTCCTATTTTTTATTACACTATCTCATTAAGCGTTCAAAATAAGGGTACGTTTGCATAGACATCCTCTATTCTTAAAATTTATAGTTTTTAAAATATTAACAATTAATTATTATTTATCTATTCTAACCATTCTTTTAGGTCCAGATATATAGAAGGAACGATATAGTTGGCTGTGACGCTGGATTTCCCTGTCAGGGCCAACCAGAAGCCAAACTAAGCCGTACTTAGAAGCATTGTTAAAATAGATAGATATTAAATTGTTAATATTTCGAAAAATATAAATTTTTACCAAAGACATCCTTTTACAAATTTAAACTTACCCTTAATTTTAATGCTTAAAAAGATAACGTTATAAAAGATAGAGGTTTCTATTTAAGAAAATTGACTTTTAAGGTATTTGTTATTATAATATTTTACGATTATTTTTGATCACCCTGTATTTATTAATTGTCAAATTATTAGCACAGTCCCCTAAAGACGGTCTTTTGTTACAGGGAACCTAGGTCCAATTCGTATTAAAAGCTTTTGTTTAGGAAAAAAATAAGTGTTAAGTAATGGCTTGCAAACGTCATTTTTAACATAAAATTTAAAATGAGTCAAAAACGGTTGAAATTAAGTATAAAACACTCTACATTAAATATGTTTAGAATCTTACGCAAAATTTAAAAAATAAATAATATATAGGATGTTCCTTTTAATATAAGAAGGTTGACATTACCTTCCGGTATAACCGGAAGTGTTAGAACTGTCAAAATATTTTTGTCGTATATTCCGCATTAATTATATTCTGTTGCCCAATTTTCAAGACTTTTTATGCCTACTTTTCAAGAAATCGATAGCAGCAGTTTACGGTGGGACACCCTGTATTAAATATTGCATTTTTGTAAAGCTTTTTAAGACATTTTCAAATATTAATCCGATGGGTTAGTGTAGATCCAATTAGCTGTTTTTAAGATTTACTGGGATTTTTGGTATTTTCTAAACACCTATGATACATTTGACCTTTATTTATCGGCTTCGTATCAAAGAAAAATTCTTTTGCTTTTTTTTGGTCGTGCAGTTATTTTTAAAGCTTTTTAAAATATTTAGACTATAAATATTTAATAAATATCAAATTTTTGTTTATTATACTTTTTCCACTTCCAATAAACAGAAGATAAATCATTAAAATCCAAAAAAAGAACAGCTGATTTTGACACTCCTGTTTAACCCGACTAACCCTGGCTTTAACCTGGGTCAGCAGGATCCAACCCGAGTAAAGGATCCGATCAATTTATAAACACGGGCAAAGACTGTCGGATCCTTAATAGATAAAAAAATAAGAAACTTTTATACAGGCCGTTTTTTTTCTGTCCTTGGTTGGCCTGCATGTAAACATTTCGGATAAAGTGTTTAGACGTGTATACACACCTTATTTAAACCAAGAGCAATCATAAGTATTAAATAAATATTTTATTTATAAATACTTAATTATTTAATTTTGGAAGCAAGATCTACATACATAAAATGTTAGATTAAAAATACAGACAATTGATTAGATAAGGATTTAAGTTATTTAAAATACACATTATTACCCTAATTAGACTAGCACGCAATAATTATTGGATGTTTTTCTATGTTATTTACCAGGGACCCTCTCCCCAGACCGGTTCTGCCTGCCTCACAGGTCATGGGGGCTGTACCGGGTCCATGGTGAAAAACACAGAAAACAAGGGTCCTCTTATAAGGCAACTATCGTTGCTTAACAGTTAGGGATGTCAAATTTAAAAAAAAAACATCAATATATCGATATTGACAAAAATATCGTTTTGGCTAATATCGATTATTCGATATATCAGGGAGCAATAAATCGATATTTAAGAGATTTAATAAATTATCTTAAATTTGTCGCTTGTGGCTTGCTCTGGCGGGTCGGCCTTGGTCGATCGGAGTAAAGCAGCGAGAAGCGCGACCATAACTTGGATGGATGACCGAGCCGTTTGTCGGTTTTGGGCAACGGCACGCGGTGTTCTGCGGCCGGGCGTAAACGACCGAGCAGCAACCATCCAAGTTAGGGAATGAATGGTATGTGAATCAGAAGGAGTAGGCATCAAGGCACAATAAGCCTCAGGCTGCAGTGCACCATCTAGGGAAGGCGACAGTCAAAACCTGCGTGGAATCACCCCGAAAGGGCAATAAAACCAACCAACCATCTTAAATTACAATTTTTTTTTAATTTGTATTTTTTCCTAACAGGTAGTGGGTAAATAAATACTGCATAATAGTAAAATTACCTTAATACTTTTTTTAAATTATACTTTACAACATTTAAAACAGTTTAAAACATTTAAGTAAAAAAATCGCTTTAAATTTTTTTTATTCACCGCAAATATCGAAAATATTTAATATCAATATATCGAGAAGTTAAATATCGATAAAGATAATTAATATTTAATTTCCAAAATATCGATATTTAAAAATTATCGATATATTGTTGCCATCCCTACCAACACTAGGATATAAATTCCACCATCAAAGCAGCACTGAAACTATATTCAGTTAAGTCTGCATCGAGTGTTTTACCGAAGCCGAGCCGGTAATGAAAGATTTTAAAAGTGGAAATAATTCCTTACCATCACAATAATATAATAATTTTAAAATATCCGTTAAAAGAAGACAGAAAGAAAAGTGGAGACACCCGACATTGCCCAAAAACTAAGCTTACCAAAACATTTGCAATTGCACTATGCCCATCGTCAGCTCCTCGCCTATCTGTTGCTTTGACATCAAATCCAAACACTTTTCCAGCTTCTTTAGCAAAATTGGCAATAGCTCTAACCTGTCCTGTCATTGAATCAATCGCAAACCGTCTATTCGCGTCTTCAGATCTGCTTAAAATCTGATACCGAATTTCACCATTTAGGCCTAGATCAGGATCTGTTGCCTAATAAAAAAAAATAAAAAATTGTTATAGAGTGGCAGAGCGTAATAAAGAGAAGTAATCTAACGAGAAAACTATCCCAGGTTTTCTCGCCGATTTTGATAAAACTTTAACATGTTGTAGTACTTATATCAAAAAATAAGAGACACGTATTTTTTTATCGGCCAGTACATTTCACCCCTTAAAAGTGTTTTACTTTTAAGAAGCAAAATGTACTCCTGAAATCCACCCTTAAAATTGTGTTTGTTTTTAATATCCTAAAAAAAAAGGAATAAAGGCTCAAAAGCATTTTCGATAAATTACATTATGATTTTCATTTCGTGAAGCCTAATTCATTCTTAGGATATTTGAAAAAAATTGAGGGTGGATTTAATTAGATAAGCACTTCACTGCTTTAAAGTTTTTAAAGGCCGATAGCAAAATAAGTGTCCATTATTTTTTAATGTACTAAAATATATTGCAGTTTTATTAAAATTGGCAAGGAACACCTGGGATGGTTTCCTTGTAAGTGAAAAAATACCAATTCCCAGAAATTAAAATAAATAAGTAAAAAATGTATTGATGTATTGCTAGACGTATGACCTTAAAACTACCTTTATTTATGAACTAAGAAAAAAATATGATTTGGAAAACTTGTTTACAATTAAAAGTTATGTCATATTTTTTAAAGCAGAGCCTCCTATTAAAAATATTAAAAAACAACTTACTTTTTTACTTACCCCGTATAGAGATTAGATTAAATTAAATTAATTGCCGTAAGTTATCCTTATTACCCTTAAATTTCAAGAAAATGTCAAAGCTTTGATATTTTAAAGCATTTAAGTACATTTAGATCCAGTGGCGAATTTCTGCCGCTCATAGGCTATTAATTTTTACCGCCTCGCCTCAAATTTTTAAAGTTTTTAATTGGAAAAAAATTTGAAGAGCACTTCACTTTCATTTTCCTACCCCGACAATATTTCAAAATAGAAATTTGAAATAAACAATTAAACAATTTATGCAATAGATCTGCCGCCCTAGGCTCCAGCCTACTCAGCCTGCTAATCAAACCAGCACTGTCTAGATTACTTCAAAAAACAAACATAAATTTTGTATTTTCTTGTGGTTCAATAAGGATAAAATTTAAAATACCCTTTAGATTATTGTTACACTTCATTTTCGTCTTATAGAGAACGCCCTTACAATTTAGATTTTTAATTCAAATAATATGGCTGTGGAGGTAGTAAGTAGGTCATGTTAAAAAATCTGGCCCCCAATATGGCGGCTACCACTTTAATATGTAAATAAGTCTGATCACATATTTTAAAATAGCTGAGTATCATGTTTTCTTTAGTTATGAAAATACTTAAATATATATTTAAAATATATGTTTTATTTTTAGGGATATTAGCACAACTAACCTAAAAACTACGGTGAGTCTCTTAAAAGTGAAATAATGCCCAAAACTATAAATTTAAGTAGAGGAAAGTCGAAAATCGAAATTATATTAAAAGACAGTGACTGTGTGCTGAATTTCGTAGCCATATTAGTAAAATAAAACAATCCCTTATTACAGCATTTTAAAACAAAAGAGTAATTAGGATTACGACAATAAAAAAAAACGTCCACAAAATTAAAAAAAAATCTATTTTAAAAATTAATTTAAACATAAATTTAAAAATCTAAACTGTTATGGCGTTCTCTATAAGACGAAAACAATGTGGAACATTAATCTAAAGGGACTCTTGAATTTTAGCCTTATTAAAAACAAAAAAATTTCCTTTAAAGTGATCTAAATGTACCTAAATGCTTAAAGATTAAAAAGCTTTAACATTTTTCCAAAAATCAGGGCAATAAGGATAATTAACTGCAGTTTATTAATTTCAATCTGATCTCTGAGTAAGTTGAAATAGTAAGATTTTTACCAATTTTTTTTAATAAGAGGCTCTGCTTTTAAAATATGACCACTTATAATTCTAAACAAGTATTTCAAATATTATTTTCTTCAAGTTTAAAAATAAAGGCAGTTTTCTCCTTGGGTTATATTCGTTAATTAGCACCTACCTCGTGTTTTTGTGAATTTCGGGGTATGCAGAGATTTTTATCAAGTATAAAATTTGTTGAGAAATCAAAAATAAAAAAGTTTTCCATGGGTTCCTACATTTCTGGCGGTCACTGTATAATATTATACATTAAAAAAATAAAAATCAATACTTTGACAAGCTCTCATATCAACGAAAATAATAGCAGAGACTTCAAACTTAGCAGATGTATTTGGGGTAGAAAACTTTCAAAATAAGGAATTACTTAACTTTTCTTAATATTTTATTATTTTTATTAAGTGGCCACCCTTTAAAAAACATGTAGTCATAAAATTGTTATAAAAATAGTAATTTATGCAACAAGTGCATAAAATCAGTTTTTTTACCGATGGAAAATTTGACAGTATGAGTCGTTAGGAGAGTACGGCAATTCCATAAGTAAAAACAGAACCTTTATGTATGTGTTGCATACGATATTTTTTCTACGATCGTATAAAAATTCCAGAATAATAAATTTTAATTTTTGTAGCATTGTCTTTATATTAAAAAAACATGGCCTTCTTTTTCCCAGAAGATACAGACTCCTCGAAACTGTGCCCTTATGTATAGTAAGAACATTTTAAAAGCGCAAATTCGGTACCCTTTAAAAATAATACAAAAAACATAAAAAGGCCGCCTGCGGACTATTTTATACAAAGGCACCGCTATCCTTTACAGCGACGCGCCGATACACTATGGGATAGAAATTCATTATTTTGGCCAAAAAGCTAGTTTTGAAATTTTAATGGCTTATGCTGTGTATTTCAAAGTAGATACTCCAAACTACATGTACGCAAAATTATAAAAGGATATGACGACTTCTATTGGGGTAATAAGAATCTTGAAAATGTATTTTAAGTAAACATAAATATACAACATTTATTCTACTTAGTTTATTATTTCCCTTGTTTACTAAAAAAAGTAAAACGGTTTAAATAACAAGAGCTATTGTTGTGTTTCCGATGCAGTCTCGCTGAAGATTTTTTACCTTTTTCTTTATCAGTTTTTGTACTTACAATTGCCTTCCTACTTTTTGCTACTTCTGAGTGTAAGGACAGATACAAGATTTTTTATAATTTACAAGGTTTAACATTTTAAAATTTAATATGTTTTGTCCTACACTGTATATCTTAAAAGATAAAAGCATTCTGATGAAAGAAATGGATTCTACAGAATCTACCCAACAAAACAGTGTTTTTATTTATTTTATACGTTAAAAATAAAAAAGTTGGGAAGATGTATATCTATTACGCTTCTAAGAATAATTTAAAATTATTGTTCAGATTTGGATGGTCATATTTCCGAAACTAATTGAGATAGACACATCAAATGTAGTATTTTTTCAAAGCATTTTAAAATATTTTTTGGTGGTGAATATTCAGGGTATTCCATTTAAAAAATCATACCTATTTTCGTACCCTGTATATCATATGAGATAATAATCATCGGATTACTGATTAGAATACTACCGAATTAACCAAACAAGCTGACATTTTAGTTTATTTTGTACAATAAAAATAATAATGTTAAGTGGGGTGTAAATTTATAATAACATATAATAAGCTTTAGGTTTCCAAAAAGCATTTGTAATAATTTATAATATTTTTCAGTAAAAAGCACCTCATTTTAAGTTAGATTGGTAGGTTTCAGAATTTTGACCAAAAAAATAAATTTCTATCCCACAGTGCGATGACCACCTGCATCAACCGACATATCATGAAAGAAATATAGCAAAAGTGGCCGCGAAGACAAACATGCCGATTTATTTGCTTTAAACTTTTTTGTGATTTTTTTCTAATCAAAGAGCACCGAATTTACATTTTCAAACAGTTCCTTCTATATTTAAGAATTTAAAAAAATTTTGGTACCATCGACCAAAAAAAAAACTGGGACAACAAAATCCAAGTAGGGAAGTGTCTCCTGGTCTATAGGTCATTCCTTCTATTTAGAAATTTTTAACGTGTCTATCACAAAATAATATTGCTTTGACAACATCAAAACATTATATTTTAATAGACCAGCAGATAAAATTATAATTTGTTGTCTTAGTTCTTTTTAAGTATGATGGCTCCCTACATTTTTAAAAAAATAATATGAAAGCAATATAAATTTCTTGATGTTTACAATTTTACAGCATTTTTTTAAAAATCGCGGAAAAAAGTAATCTTTAACTATTTTGATTTTTAACAAGTTTTATTTTACTTTGGTTATTTTAATTTGGTAGTGCTACGGAATTGTTAAATTGCATAAACTTGTTGTATAGGAAGTAATAACTGTTGAATGGTAAAGACAAAAGAGTGTGGTTATAATCAATGAATTTGTCAATGTAAGTGGGCATATAACCTGGAACTAAAGATAACTGACCTGATTTCAAAAACAATTATTAGGGTTCGATCGAGTAAAGCCGTTGAGATTAGTTACGGTTACCAAATTGGGACAAATAGGCCTTATCGTAGAAAATAGGCCAAGTGTATTATGTGGGCCAAGAGAAAAGCTAAATTAATCAAGAAGGGGTCAAGATAATAAATGATAACAATGGCGGTTTTTATGCCCTCACTGGCTATATCTTTTGATTTTTTGTTTGTTTTGGCTAAGAAATAGGTAGCACAGTAGTTACTAACTTTTGATGTAAAGACTAGAAATAAAGTCCAGCCAGTTTATAGGTTATTAGATTTAAAAAAAAATTGTTTATTTAAATATCTTTAAAAGAAAGTTTAGATATTTAATGTTTCTACTGTATTTTTATTAAACTATATAAAGGGTGTCCGCTAATTAATGGTACTCAGAAAAACCACAGATTTCGTATGCCACAATATTAGTATTTAACTAAATATGCCTATATTCAAAAGTTGATAATAAGGAAGATACAGGGTGTCAAAGTAAAAAAAAATATTTTTATTTATTTCAATAATTTTTGATACGTTTTAAATATTTTAATAAATCTCGGTATCTAGGAGAAATTTGACATAAGCTATTTATATCGGAAATCAATTTTTATGTGTAAACTACAGGTGGCTGGATACACTAATCAAATTTTTTAAAACGTCTCAACTTTTATGCTATTTTGTATGTACCATCTAACTAAACCAGTAAATTCCCCGATGCTTTCTACACAAAAAAAGGTATAATTTGGAAGAATGGCTCTAAGCAACCGATTTTACAATATCTGCATTTAAGTGATTAAATTCAATAAAAAATTCCTTTTAAAACGGTTTATTAGCCATAACTACAACTGCCTCATGATAAACGAATGATTATGTGTTGTTCTATATACTTTTTAATTGCACTAAACCACTTAAATGCTAATATCTTAAAAATTGTTGCTGAAAGTCATTCTTACAAAATATACATTTTTTGTGTAGAAAACATAAGAAAGTTTACTAGTTTACTTAGACGTGACATACAGAGTAGCACAAAAAGGTTGAGACATTTTAGAAAAATTTAAATATTGTAGCTAGACTCTCTAGTTTATACATAAAAAAATAATCTCTGAATAGCTCATGTCAAAAAACTCCTAACTACCGAGTTTAGATATAGGTTTGTTTGAGTAAATCCTAATATTTGGGCATAAGGAATCTGTGGTTTTTCTGTGTATTAATAATAAGCGGACATCCTGTATAGGGAGCTTAACTGGCAAAAGAAATTTTTAATTAAACAAAATTTTAAAACGTATCCTTTAATTTCTAATGTGCTTTCCTATTATTTGTGTTAATCGTAAAATATTACATTTACAAAATACAGGACGGAGCGTTCAGAAAGGTAATGTCGTAAATAGTAGTGGTAATATGTGATATCACTTTTCCAGACTTTTCTTATTTAAAAAGCACGATTTTTTTAATTTTAATGCTTGATCACCTTTTACTATATTGTGAATCGTTTTGATATACCTTGGTGTTTTTATTATTATTAACTCGAACCCCTTAACCGGTATAGAAGTTGTCAAAATAAAATTTTAAAAATCAGAGAAAACCGCAAAAAAGAAAAAAAAGCAGACTTATAAAAGATATGTCTTGAGCAATATTTGATAAATTTATAACAACTTTTTCGGCTAAAGCAGGAAATATTGGTATTTATGCTATTTAATTTTTTTTTTTTTGTTGATTACCGACATATTTTCTCAAAATAATATTTTTATTAGAGTGAATATAACTTTTCCTGTTACACAAATAAAAATGTCAGTTTCAGAAAACATGTAATATGGGTTAAGGTCCATCATAGCGATTCACAATATAGTAAAAAACAAAGCATTAGATATTATTTTCTTCCTATTAATTTTTACCAATCGCTATCAAGAATTGGTATGTCATAAATACATTTTTAGTGGAAAAATTACTAAACTTTGCTGTCAGCAATTTTTTCGTTAAAAAATTAAAAACCTTTAATGCAGTTTTCAAGTTCTATTGTACTTATTAATTAGTTTTTATTGTTGTTATAAAAAAAAATGTTCTATTTAAACAAAGTGTTTATTTAACTCAGGAAATAATCTAACTTATGATCCTTTGTGCATCGAATTTTTCCTGGGTAAAATTTTGAACACTCGTTTCTATGTAATTTGTTTTAACAAATGCACTAAGGATACTACCGCCGAAAAAACTTTAAATTTAAACAGTAAGCATCTAATAGTAATTTATGTAACAAGTGCATAAAGTGATACTTTTTTACGAATTGGAAGTTTGACAGCACGAGCCATTAGGCAAGTGCGGCAATTCCATGCATGCACATGCATTAGTGTTACATACTATATTTTTTCCACGGCCGAATAAAAATTTCTTAAAATACCATTTTATACATGTTTTATTTATCTAAACCTATTAATTTTAATTTTTGCAGCACAGCCGCAACAAAAATCCCAGCCTCCTTATTTTTAAGAGACAATTATCCTCTTTATAAAAGTAAAACTTACATCCACCTAATCTTTTTATTTGTTAATGTATAAAAATTAAAAACACCATTTTGTTAGGATGATTCTGTAGTATCTGTATCTTTCATTAAAATTCTTTTTATACAGGGTACGACAAAAAGTTTAATTTTTTAAATGGAAAACCCTGTATATTAAATCACCATTTAAAAGTGAATCACCATTTAAAAGATAATGTAAAGATAGTTTTTTTCGCCCTTTCGGAGTCATCCCACCCAGGCCCGACGACCGCCCCCCTAGGTGGTGCACTGTAGCCTGAAGGCTTATTGTACCTTGACCCCTACTCCTTCCCATTCACACACCATTCATTCCATAACTTGTATGGTTGTTGCTCGGTCCGTTTGTTCACCCCGAGCAGAACACCGTAAAGATAGTTACAAAATACCATATTTTATGGGTCTATCTTTAACGGTTTTGAAAATATGGCCATAAAGAAAATTATTGGGCAATTATTGCCATAATATAGCCTACCTACACACAATTGAATTTACACTTTTTTTTATATTTGGCTGACCGTATTTTCGACATTAATAAAGAAAGATATATCAATAGTATTTTTTTAAAGCTCTTCAACATA
Organism: Listronotus bonariensis; assembly: GCA_014170235.1. Lineage (NCBI taxonomy): Eukaryota > Metazoa > Arthropoda > Insecta > Coleoptera > Curculionidae > Listronotus > Listronotus bonariensis. The sequence goes on along the minus strand of JACEGR010000918.1, from coordinate 71,456 downwards.
TCTATTTGTTAGTGATATAATATACAGGGTGTTCCATTATAAAAATCATACTTTTTGTTCTACCCTGTATATTTTAGGAAATATTAAAAATCTAATTATTTATTTAGAAACTACCGAATTAACCCAACAAAGTGATATAATTATTTATTTTGTACGATAAAAATGAAAAAGTTAGAGGGGTGTAAATTAATAACTTGACACCCGGTACATTATTTTATTATGTAGAAATTTTAGTTGACTTTTAAAACATCCTGTATTAAAATAAAAGTTATTAAAACTGACGCAATTTCAACTATTTTGTAAACCCTAATAGGGAAAATGCCTATCACATTTAATAATCCACTAGTAGAGCACCTTAAAATAAACTGGTTAATTTTAGCTCCTTCTATTTTAAAACAGTTTTGCCTCCAAGTTGATTAAATTTAAATTTATTAGAAACATGAGCTTCAGTTATTCCTCAACTTAATTAAAGTTAATTAATAGTCTTTCCATGTATGCTTCTTTTGGATTTTTGTTTTAAATTAAATACGATTTAATTATCTCCTAAAACCTAAGTAATTTCCTTGTTTTAAAATAACCCAATAAATGACCAAAAAGTTTTTTAACATAAGACACATATAAAATATTCTATTACGAAAATAATTCTAAATGTATAGTTTCATATTTAAAACTTAACATTAATAATAATAATTTAACAAAATAATTTATGGGATTATGACATAAAACCGACTTTATAGGGTTCGAGGTCGGGGACGTAAGAAAAGCTCCGGAAAAATCGGTAATGGTTTCTAGCTATCCGTTAAGTTAGAATGGATTCAAAAAGGTGTAATACATTAAATAGTAAGTCGATTTGTTGCTACTGTGTTTCTGCAGAAAATAATTAAAAATATCGTTTTTTTCTTAAGTTTTACAAAATTAATGATGTCTATGCTAGCTTTACACCCCATTTCTACAGGTAAAATTCAATTTATAGATATAGAGCTGCCGTGATCGATTTGTAAGTAAACCGTTCTCCAATCTTCTCCGACTTCTGTTTTCCACTGTGTTGCTGACAGCATACAGTTAGATAAATGATTTTGTGAGCAGCAACAAATTTTTAACTTGGCTGGCGTGACCGATTTGTAAGTTAACCGATCTTTAATTATCCTCGACTTTTTAGATCAGAATTTTACCAAAAAATCAAAATCAAACCGATTTCCAATAATCCGCGACTTTCGGTTTCTATTTTGTTGATGACTCTTTACACTATGACACACTATTTCATGAGCAGTAACAAATTTTTAAATCAAATTTTACCACAAAAAATTAAAATCAAACTAATTTTCAATCTTCTGCGACTTTCGGTTTCTATTTTGTTGCTGACTCTTTACACTGCAATGAACAATTTTTCCGCTACGCGTCTTTTGTTCATTAGCAGTCGCGAGCGGAAAAGTGGCACTTTCAGCACTAGTTCTGGTTCTGCTCTGAAGAATTGTCCAGTATAGTTCCTCCACTCACGGTTCCCAACAGAGAAACTCGTGGTTTCGCGCGTATGCATCCCTATACGGTCCAACTGGATGGGCCCCGAACTTCTCACTTTGTTCGTTCTTTTATCCCTAGAGTTTCTGGATTGTGGAACCTGCTGCCCGCGGAGGACTTTCCTTCCCCCAAATCTTCAAGTATTTAAGTCCCGTGTCAACAAACTCCCTACCTCGCTTAAGACACCCACGGTACGTTAGTATTTAGGCTTTAAGACTTCGTGGTTTGTCCAAAGATAAAAAAAAAAGTTAGGAAATATACTATTTTTTTAAGTTTTAAATGGTCGCCACAGTGTCAATGATATTTGGACAACTAAATTACCTTATACTAATTCTTCTTTTTATATGTAAGTGGTAGTATAACATATTGACAGAAATAACAGATTGAACATTTTGCTTTTACCGTTAAATTTCTATATATTTTTCTTAATCAATAATATTTTAAATTTATTAGGTCGCATTTAAGTATTTTGATGCAAAATATCCTTTTTGGGGGATAAAACAGCGCCATTTTAGTAAAATCTATTAACTTCTGTACCGGAATCTATATAGGAAATACGGTATAACTACCTGTAGTCTTACGACTTCGTAGCCATAACTTGCAGTAGCAGGAATAGCTGCAACAATAGGTCTTCCGACAACTGTAAACTTCGGAGCATTGTCGTTTAGATCCGTTACTCTTATAATAACCTTCACCTCATTTAGTCCTGAAAATTAAAATAGAAATTAAAATTATTGCAGAGTTAAATAAAAGAAGAAAAAATAGTGTAAAACATAACATTTTATTATTTATTTATACCAGTGTTTCCCCCAAGAAGATAAACTTTTTAATAAGGAGCGGTAAATTTTTATATTTGTTCGAAAACATAGGTTATGTTTGTGACGTCATTTTTTGCCATAATATTTTTATCTTACCCACGGTACGTTAGGATTTAGGCTTTTAGCCTTCGTGGTTTGTCCAAAGATAAAAAAAAGTACGATTGTAAACAAAGAATTTGGGAAAGGATTACGTCACAAAATTTAGTGAACATAGGCTTGAATGAAATCAAGCGCTCCTTATTAAAAAGATTTTGTCCTTGGTTTCCCCTACCGATTTTTTGCGCGCGGAATTCTACTGTCGCTTCTCTATGGTTTTTATTTTCGGGTAGAAGCTTATTGTTTATCACGCCCAATATGGATAATGTAAAAAACTAAGTGAACCGAGGTCCCTTAAACCAGTATTTATCTGAAATATTCAAACTTTGTAAAAAACTATCAATGCCTACAATATTTTATCTGGTAATCATTGCTACATGTAAACTTAACAATATTATCCAAGTTGCGTTTACAGCAAGAAGCCAGTCAGTAGCGTATAGTATACAGAATCAGCTAAATAACATAACACATGGGCAATGTGAGGAAAAGAGACAATCTAACGTGAATACCTGCATGTGAACATTTCCTGATTGAATTAGTCACATGCCATCCCTTTTTGTTGCTTTACTGGCCAATATCCCAATACCTATTTGCTTAACATTTGCTTAACCAGTATGTGGTAGCAGTAATGGAGCACCTTTTCATATTGATACATTATGCAAGCGTGTCTTTGAAAGTTCTTACAAAATGGGAAACCTTTTTTTATTAACTCTTACTGAAAAAAGTGTCTTTTCATAAAAAGTCCTAATTAATAAGAAAATACATTTCCACCAAAATATTTGAAGGTTGGATGTACAGGGTGGCTTAAAAATGACTTGTCTTTAAATTAAAATAAGCGTTATTTCCTAACTACGGTACCAAACTTTAAAGGGTGATTTCTTATGTCATTTTATGAAAAAAATCCTATAAACAAATGTCCGAAGTTGCTTTGTTTCTAAGATAAAGTGCGTTAATAATTTTTTAAAAGTCTGTTTTTTTTTTTTAAATATTCTTAATACGAAGTCAGATACAAAAAAAATATATACAATAATAAAATCCCCTTATTTTTAGTTGCTTTAAAGGAGAAAAAAAAATATAAAAACTTTATAAAAAACCGGTGGGGTACATTTTCTCTCAATAATATTGGTTGTTGTGCCCTCCTGTACGCCACTGGCTTTTATGCAGTTTTATATTTTTTCCCTATAAAAGCAACTAAAAATATAGGTAACTTTTTAGTGTAATAATTTTTTTGTATTTGGCTTCGTATTTACGATATAAAAAAACAAACTTTTAAAAAATAGTTAACGCCCTTGTATCTCTACAACGAAACATCTTCGGACATATGTTCTATAGGAACTTTCTTTAAAGAATGATATAAGAAATTGCCCTTTATGTTATGCCTGTTATGTACCGTAATAAGAAAAATAACCCTTATTTAAATTTGAAAACAAGTCATTTTTAAGCCACCCTGTACATCCAACCATTAAATATTTTTGTAAGAATGTATTTCATCATCAAGCAGAACTTTTATAAGGATACACTTTTTTCCTAAAGATTAATATCCTAAAAAGTTTTCCATTTGGTAGAAGTTTCGAAGACACGCTGTATACTGCTACACAAAGCTTCTGTAAATTAGTGGTACTAGCTCATAGATGGTACTTTTTTAAACAAAAACTATTATATAAAACTACAATCGGTTGTACTAAAATTTTTCACTAGAAATTGCTTACACAATTAAAGGGTTTTTGCAAAAACAATCAATGTCGTTTTTAATATGGTGCCAATGTCAAGATTTTGTTCCTTAATTACAAAACTAATGCTCAGAAAATCTTCAAATATATCTCTAAATGCGCAAAAATACATAGAGTGTGTTTCCAGGATAGGTGTTACAAGAGGACAAATGGACCAAAAATTTTGGAATCTTTAATCGTCCTTTAGGGAAAGCTGGTCGCATGGTCCAGAAACTAATAAATACAAAATTTTACTTTGATTGGTAATATAAGGGGCAAGTTGAAACTAAAAATATGAAAAATGACCAAGGATAAAAGTACGCTTTATTTTTTAAAAATAGGACAAAATTTTATAAGGAAATATTCAGAATTAAATTTTATGTCAAAATTTAAAGTTAAAGAATAAAAAGCAAAAAAAAACTTTTGTTAATTTTTATCATTATGCATTAACAGTTTTCGAAATAATTAGGCCTAAGGCATCAAATTAAAAAAAATAAAATTAATTAATTTCCCTTAAATTTTGCTTTCTCTTGCCAATTATTTAAGTTGTTTTCACTCTTATGCTTTAACTTTAAATTTTGACATAAAATTTAATTTTCTACAACATTTACTTATACAATTTTTGTTCTATTTTTAAAAATAGAAGTAGTCAGTTTCTGAGCATTTTGCATATTTTTAGTTATAACTTGTCCCTGTAGTATACCAATTCAAGTAAAATTTTGGATTTATTAGTTTTGAATCATGCGACAAGTTTTCCCAAAATTTCATTTTAAAATTCAAAAATTGTTGGTCTATGTGTCCTCTTGTAACACCTATCCTGGGACACACTGTATATATTTACGAACATATTACAAAAATATATAAAGTTAGCCATATACAGAGTGGCCTACCATATTCGACACGGTCTGTAGCTGGATAACCATGGGGTTTTTAAAAAAGTAAATACTGAAACATATACAGGTCGGATAAGACCACAGTATAGAATTATTTTAGTCTATACAGGGTGTTTCAAAAAGTGTGACGTATTAAAGTTATATTTTTTTAAATGGAACACCCTATTATTTATGACGGTTTTAGATTCTACTTTAAAAAATAACTCAAGTTTGAAGTGTCTAATTTTATTCGTTTTGTGATATTTGATTTTTTGAAAAAATGCAGCGGTAAAATTACATTGATTTTACTTTAACACTTTTAACACTTTAAACTTTAAAAAATGTGTAACAATATTAGAAAAAGTCTGCCAAATCATACGTAGTTCAAATCAAGATCAAATATTGTACAGGGTGATCAAGAAATAATTTTAATTTTCAGAAAATCAAATAGCCATATCTTCCTTAATTTCAATGTATTTTTACGTCACATGATGAAAAATAAAATACTCTTTCAAATGGTGTATAGGTTGCCTAAACCGATCTTTTTGATTTTTAGTAAAATCTGTTTTTACAAATTTTAGTCCAAAATGTTTATTTAAATTAAAGTGGGCTGTGACATAGCAGCCATTACATAAGTATCTTAATATAACTAACAACGATTTTATAATTTATTGATTATTAGTGTTTTAGTCAGTTTAAAAGAAATTTCAATGATTTTATATAAAAACCCTTTTTCTAAAACAACAAGACGATATAATACTGGTAGGATGTGAAAAAATGGTTTACTTTAGTCTAGAGTTAACCTACAAAAATATTCTAGAAGAAACTATCTGATAACCTTAATAGTTGCTTTAAAAAAATTTGACACAGTGATTATGGATAATGGAAGAAACGAGTTATAGGTCACAGAATGTCGTCATAACTGACCAGAGGCGTTATTAGGATTGTTTAAAAACACAAATTTTATCATTATCACATTCAGCTGAAATAAGTATTATTGGAAGTAGCATTATAAGCAACTAATGAATTTTTTTTGTGAATTTTAAAAATTGTGGCAGATAATACAAAATATTTTAATTTTGTGCTTTCCTCCAACAAATTTACATTTTGCAATAACGGCTTAGTAAACAGGCATAGCTATATCACAGCCTAATTACATTTAAATAGACATTTGGAATAAAAATATGTTAAAACGGAATTTACTTAAAAAGTATAAAAGATAGGTATAGGCAACCTATGCACCATTTGAAAGAGCATTTGGTTTTTTATCATGTGTGGTAAAAAATACAGGGTGTTCTATTTAAAATAAGAGAGATATTGCTAATTGACTTTCTAAAAAATTGAAATTATTTTTGATCACCCTGTATAATCTATGATCTCGATATGACATACGTATGATAAGGCAGAGTTTTCCTAATCTTGTAACAAATGTTAAAGTTTAAGGAGTTTATATTGTTAAAATAAAATTAATTTAATTGCACCCCTGCATTTAAAAAAAAATCAAATATCACAAAAACCAATAAAATTAGACACTTGGTACTATTAACAAGCTTAAATAACTTTTTATGTAGAATCTAAAACCGTCATAAAATATAGGGTGTTCAATTTAAAAAAATATAACTTTGATACGTCACACTTTTTTGAGACATCCTGTATAGAGTAAAATAATTTTATACTGTGGCCTTATCCGACTGTATATGTTTCATAATCTATAGTTATCCAGCTACAGACCGTGTCGAATATGGTGGGTCACCCTGTATGCAGGTTTGATAAAAAAATTTAATACCCTAAAATATTGAAATTTTTACATTGGCTTTAAAAAAAAACCTTTAATTTTTCCTTGGACAAAAAAGGCCCTATTATTAAATTGCAGTAATATTTTGTCGCTACCAACACGCTTAATATAAATTCACTTAGTTGCTTGCCCCTATAGTAAAACTCTCTAAATACAGACAACGGTTTTTGTAATGTAATTAAAATAGGGTAATAAAGTCTGGTGTAGCTAAAAGACTTAAAAGTTCGCTTGTTACCGGACCTTGCCGTAAACCCTTCTGTCAATATTTTAAACATTTACATAAAGGAAACTCTAACAGACTATTTGGCTCTATGGCTTATTTAAATTTTATGGCTACTATGCTGGGATTTCGTACCAACATAAAATTTTCAGCGTGTAGTAAATTAAAAAGAAATGTCATTTTTATACACAAAATGGTATTTAATTTAAGATAAATTACAGTTCAACACTTTTTAAGCCTGAATTATGACTTTTGGACTCTGTTAAAAGAAAACTGATGATATCTACAGACTGTCCACGAGCGGGGTTTACAAGAGGACAAATGGAAAAAATAAATAAAAAGTGACTCTTAATAGAAGTTGCTGCTAAAAAAATATGATTCGCGAAAAGAAAGTGGTTATTTTGTAAAAGTGTTTACAAAATCTTGAAAAAGCATGACTTTTTAAGATGTGAACTACCTTTATTTTTTTAACAAGATGGTATTTCTTTTAATACATTGGTAAATGGATGCAGACATTATATATAAGTTTATTTTTTCAAAGGAATTATCTAAAGGGTTATTAAACTTATTTGGGTGTGGACATAAATTATTTTAAATTTCATAATAAAAAAACGTATAAAACTTTTAAATATAAACAAATAACAATTTTACATTTGCTATTTAAACATCTTTTGTTCCGAATTTTTTGGTCTGTAAACAAATATAATAACAATTTTTAAATTTTAAGTAAAAATATTTTAGCTGGATTATGGCGTTTATTAATATATTTATCTATACCAAACATTATTCTAAATACCATTTATAAACGACTTGAGATAACTTTTGCATAAAACTTAAATTTTTAAAGTTTTTACGAACCTTGTTAAAGAATTTTTTTTTTACCAGCAAACTTTTTTAAAAAATTAAAATTAATTACACAATTCAACAACGATTCTCCCACCTAAGCGATTTATATTGTTTTTGTTAGGTGTCCTTGAGCCTTCCACAAAAATAATAATACTTAGGTTTGTTTAGCTCCCGTTGTAGAAATAAATGACTCGTGTGAATTTTCCACCTCTACACTTTTGTTCTTATCGATACTACAAAGAATAAACAAACTATTGAAACAAGTTCAGTCGTGTTCGAAACGCCAAAGAGTAAGCTACAAAAATGTCACGCAGTTGCGTCAATTCTCCCGATCTGTTTTGTTACGTGTGTGGAAAGTTTGTGCCAGACAATCAGAAAAAGTCTATAACTACGTATATAAAAGAATGTTACTTTAACTATTTCAAAATTAGAGTTGCCAATCTAGATAAATCGTGGGTGCCACATGTCTGCTGTTCAACTTGCTACAAAAACCTAACCGATTGGTCTCATAAAAAAATTAAGATGCTGCCCTTTACGAAACCGGCCATTTGGCGTGAACAAAGAGATCACATTACCGACTGCTATTTTTGTCTCACTAATCTCAAAGGGCAAAACAGGAAAAAGAAACATACTCTAAAGTATCCTGACGTGAGTTCAGTTGACAAACCTGTGTTCCGTTATGAGGATTTGCCAGCGCATTCATCACTAGACACTGAGACATCACCAAACAGCTCGGAAGATTCGTCCTCTGATCCAGAGTTTCATGAGCCTTCTACTAGTAATACTCCAGTCCTAGTGAGCCAAGAACGACTCAATGATCTATCCAGGGATCTGAATCTAACGAAAGAAAAGGCCGAACTTTTAGGGTCACGGCTTAAACAATGGAATTTGCTCGAACCCGGAGTCGTCATATGTAAATATCGCAAACGACACAGTTTTGTTCTCGATTTTTTTTCGAAAGAGGAAAGCCTAGTGTTTTGTAATAATGTTGACGGCCTATTCGTTAAATTAGGCTATGAGCATGTTCCTTCCGAATGGCGGCTTTTCATCGACTCCTCTAAGATTAGCTTAAAAGCCGTGCTTTTAAACAATGGTAACAAACTTCCATCCATTCCTGTAGCGTACAGTGCTAATTTAAAAGAAACGTATGAAGTGATGAGACTTGTTTTAGACAAAATAAACTACAAAGACTACCAGTGGACCATCTGTGCTGATTTAAAGGTAATTGCATTAATTTTAGGACTCCAAACTGGCTATACTATAAATTCTGCTGTTTTTTGTGTGAATGGGATAGTAGGGATCGGTCACAACATTACACTCAAGAGTACTGGCCTGAAAGAACAGCTTATATCCCTGGCCAGAAAAATGTAAAAAATGATCCATTAGTCGATCCCAAAAAAATTATATTGCCACCTTTACATATAAAGTTGGGATTAATTAAAAACTTCGTTAAGGCCATGGATAAAAATGGTTCTGGGTTTCAATGCCTAAAAATAAATTTCCTTCTCTCAGCGATGCCAAGATAAAAGAAGGCATATTTGTTGGACCTGATGTAAGGAAACTCATGAAGGATCCAGAGTTTCTGGCAGCATTAAATGACGTTGAAAAAGAAGCTTGGTTGTCTTTTGTAGAAGTGACCAAAAATTTTCTTGGCAATCACAAATCTCCGCAATATAAAAATATCGTCAAAACAATGTTAAAAGCTTATCAAAAAATGGGATGCAATATGTCCTTAAAAATACACTTTTTGCAATCACATCTTGATTTTTTCCACAAAATATGGGAGCCGTAAGTGACGAGCACGGAGAGCGATTCCACCAAGAGATCGCGTCATTTGAAAAACGCTACCAAGGCAAATGGGAACCCTCTATGCTTGCGATGCCGATTATTGTTGGTCCATCGTTAGAGAAACACAGGAGTCGTCCTACACCAGAAAAGCCAAAAGATCTAAGCGATTGGAATATTTTAAACCATCGTGAATATTGTAATTCATTGTTTTTCTTAAAAATGTTAAATATAATTATTAAAAAATAACAGGAGCTAACTTCGACTTTTTATTTAGCGTACGTTTATGCCTTGGCAACAAATATTAAATATATATATATATATACCTATAATTGGTTTGCTATAAAGCCCGAGATATTAAAGGACGCTCTTAAACCCGAGGTATGGGCTCAAAGATACAATAAACATTATTTGCTTTCTATAAAGCCCACTTTGTTTTTCGCGCTGAAATCAAAAGATACAAACACTGCATATTTATTTTAAGATTTGTTATCTTTATTATCCGTGTAAAATGTATCTCGGTCTGGGAATTCGCTTTTGCAATTCTGTATATTTCGGAAACATTAGTTATCGTGCCTTTAATAGCTTAGTGACTTATTGTTCAAAAATGGCCCGATACTTCGGTTTTGAGTAGAAGCAAATGCTTTATACAGTGAATAAAGTATGTCAACATTAGTAGATTTTTGAACAGACCCACCTTAAAAGTCCTGCTGGCACCCCCACCCCCCTCAAAGTTGGTTAAGGGATTGATATACTTTTTTTCTAATATCTTCTAAACGGTAAATGATAAAAACCGGTTTTAGTGTCATTAGATAGAGCACAAAATTCTACAAAATAGTAAAACTAAAAATTGTAATTTTGTTGATTAAGTAAAATTCTACAACAAAACAAATGTTGAAGGGTAGCATCTACACGGCACTTTTTACGATATATCTTCCAGACCATCCACCAAATAAAAAAAATATGGATTACAAAAATAAAGGCCAAAGTTTTCCCTATCGAATGGTGTATAACATTATACTATTATCTTTTTAAAAAAGCTACCAGTGGCGTACAAAAGTAGCACTACACCAGTATAGTACCTAAAAATAGAAATTTTTAATGTTGTACTTTTAATTTTTTTACTTTAGTTTTATTAATTTATACTTATTTCTAATTCTGCATACTAGTAATAATAAATAATCAATTTACACTGAAAAAAATTTACCAGTACAAAAATCAAAATCAAGACGTGTGGATTGAGTTTGGTACTGGTAAAAATGTAAGACATATTTCGTGTATCAAAATTGCTAAAAAAATCAATTGAAAAAGTCTAGCCCTTTCTTTTTCATTCACTAACCGGTTGCGATACCACGTCCTCCTTTTATGGAAAAGGAAAAAAAAGTGTTGGGAAGCTCAGGAATCTTTCCGGAAGTTACAGCTACTTTCATTAAATTAATTGCAGCATTCAAAAAAACCTTCATCTCGGCAATTAAATGTGATCTCAAAATTCGTTGTAACCATTTTACGATAAACATTCTGATAGTAGCAACATTGATATTTGTCGAATGCAACTTATGCCCAAAAAAACCGAACGGTTGAGAATTTATCCCCAACAATGAATGCTTTAGCACTTCACATTATTCAATGCATTTATCAAGCAGGATTTGTTTGGGGTAATCTCTGCCAACCAGTGGTTGAACTTCCATGTCCATCTGAATGGAGATGGATTTTAGAGAATACTAAAAGGACACCACTGTGGACCACTTTAAAAAATGAAAAAATATCCGATACACTATTAAAATGTAAATGTAAGATTTGTGGCACAAATTGTAAATGCTTTTTAAAAAATTTTAAAATGTACCAGGTTATGTTTGTGTGCGGAATGTTGTAATTAGGTATTTTAGGTTGTGTAATAATGTGTTTGTTATTGATGTTATATACAATGTGTCCCAGGATAGATGTTACAAACGGACAAATTAAACAAAAATTTTTGAATTTTAAAACGAAATTTTGGGCAGACCGGTCGCATGGTCCAAAACTAATAAATACAAAACTTTACTTCAATTGGTATTAAACTGGGCGAGATAAAAAATTGACAAAAATATTTTTTTTACTTAACGTGTTTAATTTTAAATTTTGACATAAAATTTAGTTCTCTACAACATTTACCTATACAATTTGGTCCTATTTTTAAAAATAAAGGTACGTTATTCTTGGTCATTTTTCATATTTTTAGTTATAACTTGCCCTGTATATTACCAATTGAAATCAAATTTTGTATTTATTAGTTTAGACCATCCAAAATTTTTGGTGAATTTGTCCTCTTGTAGGTGTTACAATCCTGGGACACACTGTATAAGCCATAATTGTTGTTATCTTTATAATAAAAAGTTATTATAATACTGTTGTTATTTATTTAAAAATATAATGAATCAAATTATAAAACAAAGAAATAAGTAAATAAAATGAAAAGTATAATTATTAATTAATAAATCTAAAGTGAAAAATAATCTTTTAAAATTAATAGAATAACATTAAATATTTCGATTTCTAGGTGCTTTACTGGTGTAGTACTAATTTGGTACGCCACTGGTAGCTTTATTTTAAAAGATAATAGTCTAAATGATAACTTTGTGGGTTGTCGTTTATGTTGTTTATTTTTTTCCTACGACCACATGTGAAAATAGTAAATAGCACACTGTTTTCATGCATAGAAAATGCCTTATATCACACTAGTGTTGCAAAGTACTTTACAGCACTAGTGTTGCAAAAGTATAATATAAAGCTGTCATCGCTGTCATTGTTATTTAAAATAAATTTGGAGTTACCAGGCTGTTAACTGGATTTACATTGAAAAAGCCATGCAATATTTTTAAATGAGGACCTTTTTTAATTCTAAAATGATAAAAAGCTACTAGGTAGGTGATTTTTGATATAAACATATTTTTAAACAGTATAATATATCGCAGTAAGGAAAAGTAGTGATGCAAAGTTTTCAATTGTTTTCTAATTTTTTCTCTGTGAAGACAAACAACTTTTATTTGTTTTGGTAAATAACTTGTGGTCGTAGGAAAAATAGTGTACATTACTTGTGTGAAAATCACTTTCTTACACTCGTGGGTTTGTCGCACTCGGCTAACGCCTCGTGTAACAATATTCCCACTCGTGTGAAATTAGTCATTTTCCACACTTGTAATGTAATATACTATTTGTTAATGGTTTGAAAGATATATGGTAAAAAGTGCCGTATGGATACTCCCCTTCGATTTTTTTTGTTGTAGAGTCTTACCGAAAAAACAAAAATATTATTTCTAATATTACTATTATGCGCAATAAGGTAATATTACTAATTAATAAAACTAAAGAAATAAATATTCTGAAAAAAATAAAATAAAAGTATAACATTAAAAATTTCTATTTTAAACTACCTACTATACTGGTGTAGTTCTACTTTTGTACGCCACTGGTAGCTTTAATTTAAAAGAAAATAGTATAATGTTATACACCATTCGATAGGAAAAACGTTGGCCTTACTTTTTGTGTCTTATATTTTTTTGTTTGGTAGACGGTTTTGAAGATATATCATAAAAATGCCTTGTGGATGCTCCCCTCAACTTTTTCTATATTGGAGATTCTTACGTAATAAACAAAAATACAATTTTAATTATTACTATTTTGCAGAATTTTGTGTGTTATCTAACGACACTAAAGCAGTTTTTACCATTTACCGTTTAGAAGATATTAGAAAAAAACTATATCAATCCCTTAACCAACTTTGAGGGGGGGTGGGGGTGCCAGCAGGACTTTTTGGGGTGGGTCTGTTCAAAAATCTACTAATGTTGACATACTTTATTCACTGTAGAAAGCATTTGCTTCTACTCAAAACCGAAGTATCGGACCCTTAAGTCACTAAGCTATTAAGATTCTAAGTATTTTTGGTATAACATACTATATGCCGATTTTTAATTGTTTTCAAGAAAATGGCGACAAAAAGTGACAATTTTACCACTTAGACAACTTTTTCACGTCTAAACAGTCTCAGCTAGAGCAAAATAACGTTCAAATTCCTATCCTAGTTTTTCAAGACCTAGCTGATGTTACTAGTCATAAGTCTTAACTGGAGGTTAACTTGACTGATAGTTAACTACTGACTGACATTTTAACTAATCTCCAGTTAAGACTTATGACTAGTATCATCAAATGGGTTTTGGAAAAATAAGACAGGAATGTCGAAGTTATTTTGTTAACTAAACCGTTTGGACGTCAAAAGCTGCCAGAAGTGGTAAAATTGTCGCTTTATGAAGCCATTTTCTCGAAAGCTAGTGAAAATCGGCATATCTATTATACAAAAATACTTAGAATCTTAAGTAAGATTTAAAAATCAGTTAAAATACAGGTTGTACTATTTAAAATAAGAAAGTTGGCATAATATATTTTTATTGGAAAAGATGCGCAACTAAAAATACCAATCGACGTGTTCGAGCGTTTTTCGAGTTTTGCTCATTACTGTATACACACTGTATAATGTGTCTGGCGGAGCGTTTCAAATCGGAGTTCTAAATCGAATCGTTGGGGTTTCGCGTCCGAAAATAATATATGTAATAATAATATGTCTATTCGCTAGGTGCGCGATGACAGCGCCAAATAGCGGTTGCAATTACGGCGGACTTTAAAATATCAAACACAAAACAAAAAGGTTATAATATGAATTGTCAAATTTAATTGATTAACGCATTGTAGACAATCATAATATCACCGTAGTGTCGTTAATAATAAAGGCTTTTGTGTATTTTCAGTTAAACGTGGCCAAATTAATTATAAAAACTGGATTCGAGCAATCACCCACGACATAACACACATTTTTTGTTTATTTTTAAAATGCTGTCACGTATGGATAATAATAAAGGTAAAAACTGACAAACACAAAGGTGACAAATCGTCCGCCGTAAGTTTCTTTTTAGCTGCGGTGCGCGCTGCGATCGATTTAAGGTTCTCCCACTCAGAGTCTTTATTAATAGTTTGTTATAATAAAATAATAAAAAATAATATTTTGTTAAATAAAATAGGGCCACCTTGTCTAATATTAAATCGAAAACTATAATACTTGAAACTATTTAAATCAAACGTACATAAACACTAGTTGGTAATAATCAATAAATTAATAGCAAAAAATACGCTAACCGATAATCTTAACTACAACACTGTATTCTTCTTCCATAACCAAATGATGCATTTAAATAACATAATCTAAAAAACGAGTCCAAGATATGCAGCAATCAAAATTCAATAGTGGCCAATCGAATTAACAGAGTCCCCGTTCAAAATACATTGCACATTAACATTGCCACTTTTTCTCGCTCTACAAGACGGCATAATTAGATTTTCAATCAAACGTTTCGTACATGATTTTTTAATTTAGGTTTTGAGCAGCTTTTGACCTTCCTAAACTGATGATGTATCACACTGAACCCGTTTATGTATTTATTTTTTGTACAGATAAGAAATCTTCTCTCTTCAACACATTAGATTATAGGAAAATTTATGAAGTTAACATTTTCAATATAAGTGTGATAACTCGTCGATTTTAGAAGGTCAAGAGCTGCCCAAAACTGAAATAAGAAATCCAGGTCCGTATTTAAGAGAATAAAGATGATAATGGTTACGAAGAAACGAAACGTTGGAATGGAAATGTAATTATGCCATCTTATAGAGGAGAAATAGTGGCAATTTATTTTGAAATTCCATCTCGAAGCTCTAAACCATTTTGGCTAATTTTGGTTTTTATTCCTGTATCTCTGGAACTACTCGGAATTTCAAAACTTTCCAAGTATCGTTTTCTTAGTCAGGTACATGCGCAACTTTGCCAAATTTAAACTACCTACCTATCTGTCGATGTGCTTCGTAGAAATATCATTAACATGAGTTTTAAATATTTTACCATGTAAAACCCTATGTTTCATACATATTGAAAAAAAATGCACTGTATGTTACACTTCTCGAAATATCCTGTAAAACCATCAAAAATGGGGCACCCTGTGCAGCATACTACATATCCGCCTTTAATTTGCATATTACACATTATAAATCAAAACAATGTCCCAGTCTTATCGCACAACAAACATTATTGATGTCATTATATGGGCTTCTTAAAAACCGTAAAATACATCTCAGATCTGCTTAGATACACCGACATACAAAGCGCCCTCTTAAGCAAGTTTTGATGAACTATTTAACAGTTTTGTGTATATATATGGGTCGCTAATGAGCCCACCAATTTTCTTGCTAAGGGGATGGTGTGTGGTTAGTGACGTAATGGTTATAATATACACGCAAAACGTTATTCAGCCCAGTGATGGGCTTAACAACGTCGAAGTGGGCTCAGCAAAATGCAAAGTATATATTTTTTGGGCTTCATAGGGACCTTATATATGTCTATATATATATATATATATATATATATATATATATATATATATATATATATATATATATATATATATATATATATATATTCCTAAGGTGGGAGGAACAAAGCTATTATTTTGTCGATTTGTGTTATTTGATTTGTCCTCTTGTAAACGCCATCCGTGAACAGTCTTTAGATAAGGGCTTTTACTGCAGCAATAATTTTTAAACCTTTTTAGTTAAACAGACTTTATCACTTTAAGAACAGTTATAAAACCAACAATACCCAGGACACTACAGGGTGAGAAAGTTTAACAAAAAAAAAAATACAGCGTGTCTACTTAAGTTCGCACCTAATTCCAAACTTTTTATTATTAATTTTATGAAAAAGATTTGCTTTATAAAAAGTTTTGCATGGTCTAAAATCTGAAATGAAATCTTTAGATTTTAATTTTTGCAGTGGTATACAAGGTATGTCACAAAATAAGAATTTTGCTAAAGAGAAAAGTACCTTTATATTTTATATTATTAAAAAAAATTATAAATAAAAGATGTTTGTAATTAAAAGTAACTATTAAATTTTCAATTTGTTCATTAAAAAAATATACATGTACTTTTTTTATATTTTTTTTATTTCTTTTTATGTATTACCGAGGAAAAATTTATGTTTGTACATAAGTGCAGACTAACTGCAAAATGTTATATGCAAAGAAAGCTTAAGAACTGCCAAAACAGCAAAAAGTCCACAAAAACGCTCGTTATCGCTAGAAAAAAAAAAGGAGAAAAAAATGTTTTTCCTTTAATATTATTTAGATTGCACATTTAAAAATTATTCTTTAATTCCAAACCTCTTTCCTAAAAAAATTTCGATATTATAAAAATTGAGGTACTTTCCTCTCGAACAAAAATTCACATTTTTTTGACATACCTCTTAACCACTGCCAAAAAATTTTATCTAATGCTTGCATTTTAGGTTTTAGACCATGCAGAACTTTTTGTAACGAATAACTTTTTTTCGTAAAATTGATTGATAATAATAATAATAATAATTCTAGACACTCTGTATAAATTTCGATAATATTTAACACGCTTTGAGTTTTTTTATAAAATACGATACTTAAGGATTTTCTGACATAGACTATTTAGATCTAATGTTAATTTTTGGGCTAGATTCTAAAAATCGCTATGAGCAACAGTTTTTTAGATATTTGCGTTTAAGTTATGTAGTGCAATCCAAAAATGCCTTTAAAAACAGCCTTTTAGCCATAACTACAAGCGCCTCATTCTCAAAGAATAATTTAATATTCCGGATCAGCTAAATAACATAACACATAGGCAATGTAAGGAAAAGAGACAGTCTAATGTGAATACCGACATGTAAGCATTTCGTATTAGATGATTTATTTTGCATCCTATTTTGTTGCTTTACTGACCGATATACTTTAACCTATTGCTTATACAGTATTTATTCATAAACTTTTTAGTCGCACTAAACCACTTAAATACCAATATCTAAAAACGGTGGCCCAGAGCCATTCTTACAAAGTATACCAATTTTTGTGTAAAAAGCATAAGAGAATCCAGTGGTTTGCTTAAATAGTCTATACAGAGTAGCACAAAAGGTTGGGACGTATTAGAGTACTTCAAAGTAGTGTAGGTGGTGTTCTCTGGTGAACACGTATCCTCAAGTTTTTATTTTTTTTAATTGGTCCTTTCAAAAATAAAGTGAGTTAGGATATTTTAAAAGAATTGGACTAAATGGATTTAGGTTTATATATAAATATATATATATATATATATATATATATATATATATATATATATATATATATGATATATATATATATATATATATATATATATATATATATATATATATATATATATATAATATATGATATATGTATATATATATATATATACTTATATATATATATATATATATATATATATATATATATATATATATATAGTGAGTGATATGTCAATAAAATGGGAATTTTTTGTTTGAGGAGGAAAGTACCTCAATTTTTTATAATATCAATTTTTTTTTAGGAAAAAGGTTTACAATTAAAAATAATTTTTAAATGTGCAATCTAAAAATATTAGGGAAAAAAAAATTTTTTTCTTTTTTTTGCGATAACGGGCTTTTTGTGACTTTTTGCTGTTCTAGCAGTTCTTAAGCTTTCTTTGCATATTATATTTTACAGTTATTACTGCACTAATGTACAAACCCTAAATTTTTCCCGGTACTACCTAAAAAAAAATTAAAAAATATAATTTAGAAAAATATAAAAAAGTTTATGAATATTTTTTAAATGAACAAATTTGCAAATTTAAAAGTTATTTTTATTTATTACAAACATCTTTTATTTATAAAATGTTTTAATAATATAAAATATAAAGGTACTTTCCTCTTTAACAAAGTTCTTATTTTGTGACATACCCCATATACCACTGCAAAAATTAATATCTAATGATTTTATTTTAGATTTTAGACCATGCAGAACTTTTTATAAAGCAAATCTTTTCCATAAAATTATTAATAAAAAAGTTTTCCATATGGTGCGAAGTTAAGTAGACACGCTATTTTTTTTTTTTTTGTTAAACTTTGCCACCCTGTATCTCGGTTAATATCAACTTTTGTACTGAGGTAAGATAAGTTAAATCGCAACATTTTATTTTCACATTTTTTAGTTGTATATGGCGTTGGATTAGACTGGATTAGGTGAACCTTGGGATTAGGTAATGAGTAAAGTAAGAATAAGTTATAAAGTCACTTTACAATTTGTTATAATAAATTGCATTATTATTTTTTAAAATATAGGCAAAAATTTATAAAGTATGTTATTTTAGGCCATTTCCCCCTAAAAAGTGCACTTCCGCGGTGGTTTCATAAAAAACAGGTCTGCTCTGCCTCTAGTGTGGTATATGCTCAGATAATAAAGAAAAGAAGTGATAACCTTGGGATAAAATTTAGCCTTTTCACCCAAGGTTAGTTTATATTTATAAGGTTGCGACATATCCTGAACTTTTAGGCGGTTCGAGGTCGGGGACGCAAGGAAGGGCACTCCACGGAGAAAAGTTGGCAAGACTGAGTAAAATCAAAGCTGATGATCAATCCAGTGGCGTCTAGAATTTGCGCATTTCATTGTGTATTGTTTTGGAAGTGATATTTGTTAAAAGATGTAACTCCAAATGTTTCTTATTTAAAGTAAAAGAATTTACATCCTAATAATAATTAACTGTTGTGTAAACGGTTGTTCTACTGATACAAAAACTGTATATCTCCGGCACTGAACAACATGTCCGAAAAATGGGAGATGTCACGTCATAACACGTCAAAGCAATATGGCCGAATGTCGCGACCCTAATAGACCGACTTTGCTTTCACCGATAAAAAAAAATACTAGTAGTGTTTTTAAGTGTATGTTTACCGATTTAATAGTAATTATGATGAACTAATAGGCGAAAAATAAACCAAATGCGAAAAATAAACCCCGTTTAAAAATTATTAAAAGTAACTATAAAGTTAAAAATTATAAAAAAATGAGTTGGAAAGTAACTTATGGGCAACTGAACTACTAAACTACTAAATGTTAATTAGTAAATAAACAAAAGGTTTTATACTTTAATACTATATGTTATTACCGCACTTTTTTACAATTTTTTTATTATATTTAATATTTTAGTTGGTTGTATTATTCTTTTGAGGCCTGTTAATTTTTTTTTTTTTGTTTATCGAAGGTGCTATCACTGGCTTTTAAAAATGCAATATAGTTTTTTTTTGTGTCTGAGAGAAAATAAATCTTTTACATGTCATTCCAAGCACGTGTATAAAGTACATACCTTCTTGACAAAAAAAGGCAAAATCTTTTGCATGACGTACAGAATAAAGAGATCAAAACACCCTAATACGATTATGGGTCCTTTGAAACGGCTTTTACCATTTATCTTGTCTCGTGAATAAAAGAAAAAGCACATAAGAAAGTTGAGGTGTTTACGTAGGTCATCTAATTTATTTTTGTTTGTAAACTATTTTATTTTTTTTTATTTAGACGGGATAATATTGACACCATAGGCGATGTCCAAGGGTTTTATTTGTATAATTTTTTGCTTGTAACCCCGTTAGAGGTAAACAATTAGCTTGTCTACCCTACAGTTATTTATTTTTCAGTAAACATTATTTGTTTGGTTAGAGACAAACTATATAGGTTCCTTATGCCAAAGTATTAAGATTTAACGAAAAATACCCTTAAAAAATAAATAATCAAAGTAAATAAAATATTTTTGGGTCAATCAACTTTTATTTGTCCAAGCTAGAAATTACTCTGTCCCTGGTAAAGAGCAGAAAATATTAGGAATTCAAGTGTTTTATTAGTAACTTTTTATTAATTTTAAATAAAAACAAATCTTTAGCTAATAATTATCGTTAGTATTTCTGAAATTTATTAGTTCTTCACTAAGGTAATTCAAAGTGACGTCTTTTATAAATTTTCTTTTGGTTCCCATGCAACAAGACTATCAATAACTCCATATTACCCTAAAAGGCTTTTGTTTAAATAACTGCAATTTGAAAAATTAATATATGGGTATACCACTTATTGGGAAAAAATATGCTATGTTTCTTTTTTAATTTTTAGTTGGGCATTTTTATATATGCACCGTATGTCCATCGGACAACCACGATAATATTTAAAATCAAAATATAAATGGCGCATTGTGTGCACTGTTGGCAGGTCGGTATTCTTGGTAAATGATGGCGACCATTTGTCTTTTTTTCTATTATAGCTACGGCTTTAGTCGGCCAAGTTTCGCAAAAAAAGAGTGGTTGACTTTAATGTGTGTCCGTGGGATTACCAGTCAAAATTCGTAGGTTATACATTTTTTTAATCAAATAATGCTATTTTGGATAGTATTTAATCTTAGTTTTACTGTATGTATACAAATAACAATAAGTTAAATCTTTAAAAAATAAACTATATTTTATCAGGGGTTTAAAGTCTTTAAAATCAGTCACTTGGATAACTAAGCAATTTTTTTAATTGTCTTTGGAATATGGTAATATGGCTTACTAATTGACAAGTTAGTAAGCTCTGTTTGTAGTGACCCTGCCTTTTGATCCTGGTGTTGTAGGTTTGAATTATGTGTACAGGGTGGGCCGTTTATCTTGAGACACTACCTTATCTCAGAAACTATAGCAGATGAAACCAAAAAGTTGAATACAAAAGTTTATGAGGGTGTTACAAACCTTTACTTTATTTAAATGTTGTATATACAAGGTGTTTCATTATTCGTGGGCGAGTATCAACTCTCTTATTTTAAATGGAACACCTGGTATATAATTTCATTTTTGAATTCTGCACAAAATTCTAGACATATCTTGTGTATAATGTCCTATACCTAAGTCTAACCTTTTTGACATTTTTAATTTTTATGCGAAAATGTCGTTTGCAAGCTCGTAAAATATCTGCCAAGTTCTTCATTCGAAAGCATTATTTAAAATAAATAAATATTTAAAAAAGTTCATAAAAATATAAAAATGTTAAAATCGGGACAAAAAAGTTGATGGACCCTTTTAATAGATTTAATTTATTTTTAATACGTTTTAACTATTGCAATAAAACTCGTTATCCAGGGATTTATTAAGATAAACAATTTAACTCCAATGTTTATTTTTATGTATTAAGTAGAAGGCGCTACCTATACTATTTTGAGTTTCTCTAAAACGGCATAGGTAATTTTTGGTACCACTGTATGTTCCATCTAAGTAAACCGGCAAACACTCCTATGCGTTTTTGGAATATTTCCATTTGGGTTGTTTAGTAAAAGTTACAGTTGTAATTATAGCTTATACGCTAGAATCTTCGACATCATCCACTTTGTTAGTTGTGTTAGATCATCATAATTTGGCCTTAGAAATTTGTAGTAGCGTTTTTCACACCTTTTAGGGACTAGTATCTATAACTAGAATTTTATATTTTAAATTATTAAAATATATTATTAAAATATGCGGTTAAACCAGTATCTTTACCGAAAAACTTAATAGGTAATTTTTTAACGAAAAGTAAAAAAAACTTTCTTTAACAAAATAAAAAATTATCATTTTTATTATTTATTTTTTACCTGTTAAAATATTTTTAATAAATTTGAAAACGTCTCCTATGCATTCAAATACATTTTTTAACATACAAGAAAAATTATATTTTCACCAGTGTCGTCCATGAGTGGACTAAGGATATACATATATTTTTTAAAAAATGGTGTTTCACTGCCTTTTATTAAAATAAATATATACAGTTACTGGACACCAACTCAACCGACAAACTTGAAAGGGTGATTCTACAATGCAAAATAAGAAAAAAACATATAAACATATATCCTAAATGTCTTAGTTTTGAAACTACTACTAGCTTTTATACCAATTAAGATATTTAAAAAAATTGAAAGACGTCTTTTATGCATCAGAAGACATTTTTTGAAAAAACTAAATTTTACCAGTGTCATCCATAAGGCGTTTAGGGTAATTTTTCTTTCTTTTTTTTTTAAATAGTACGCCACTAAATTTTTCTAAAATAAAAATCTTTTGTTAAGTCCCCGTTTAGTTTAAAACAAATTTGATATCTTGACTTTTTTTGTTCGATGTACGGTTTTCGCTTAAATAAATAAAAACCATTTCTTAGCATGATTAAATCCCTAAATTAAATCCCTAATTAAAGAATAAATAACAAAAGTTATTTTTTACTATTGAATTTGATATTAGCAATACAATGACAATGCCAAAAAATATTTTTTATTTTTTATGCAAAAACCGTTTATCAAACTAAAAACTTCGGGAGATTAAATTTGTTTTAAACTAAACGAGGATTCAAAAACATATTATTTTAGAAAAATGCAGGGCGTACCATTTTTTCTTAAAAAAACAATACCCTGTAGTTTAAAATGAAGACGTTTAGAACATATATGTTTATAAAAAATTGTGTTTGTATTTTTCATTGTAGAATCATCCTTTAAAGTTAGTTGGTAGAGTTACTGAACACCAGAGTTAAATCAAATACTAAAATTTGGTATTTCAATACGAATACGAGTACTCGGGAAAAAGTATTGAAATACTGAATATTCGAATACTTTAAAAATAATTATTCGAATACTCGATATTTATAAATGGTGAAAAGCAAAAAAAGGCCTTTGTCTGCTTTTTTTAAGATTTTGAATGTCAAAATACTGATATTCATCATTTTGGTATTCGAATACCGTCAATCTCGGTATTCGAATCCTGCTATTCACATTTCGGTATTCGAATACTGGGTATGCCGGTGTTTGAATTCTTGAAATCTCGGTATTCGAATACTTCACATCCCGGTTTTTAAATACTTAATAATTGTGTTCGAATATTCATCATTCATCATTCAATAACGGTATTCTGAATACAAAAATCCTGAATACTGACCAAACAGTATTCTGTTGAATACCGATAACCAAACACACAGATGTATTTAAATACTATTTAAAGACACCATCCCAATGTATTCTTAATACGATTTAGAATACCACGTATTCGAATACTACCCAACTTTGCTGGACAGCCTGTATAAACACGAATTCTTTTACCATAATATAAATATTTACATAAAACTATTTTTTTATTTGTCACAATAAACTATAAACTGACAAAGTAAAAAATAAAAACTTTATTTTCTTTCACACATATAAACTTCATTTAACTGTACTTGATAGTGGTAGTAAATTACTATTACAGTGTTTTTACCAAGACAGAACAGTTATAGTTGAATCGGTGCTATTTCAAGAATTTAAAGTTCTAAGCGTGTGTTATTTACATATTACATTTTATGTAATAGAAGTGTAGTAAATTTGTAACCTAATTTGAAAAAAAACATGTATACAGTAGACTGATTTTTAAAAAAAATCGACTTTTTTTCTTAATTATACAGGGTGATTTAAAAATCGATCATGAAACTTAAGGGGTGATTCTACTTGAGAAAATAAGGGTAGAGCTTCATATAATTTTTTTTCAAAATGTCATTCGTTTTCGAGTTACAAGCCGTCAAAGTTCAATTTTTATTTTGGTTTTTTGCCATATTGCATTTATTTTTAACCAATCCAGTTAATATTTGACACGAGCTCGATTTTTTGCCCCCAGTAAAATCTACAGCCCTTAATATTATATTTTAGGTTCCCATATGATTAACATGGGAAAGCTTGTTTATTTTAATTTAGAATTTTATGACTTTTTAATGGTTTATCAACAAAGTTAAACTAAATCATTGTATAAAATTAAACGATCTACAAAAACGCTCTCTTATAATTTTTCGATAAACAAACTAGGTTTTTGTCCAATTTCTTGTTGGATAATTAAATTAAGTTTCTATCATCACTTCCAAAGGTTTCCGAAAACGCTTAAGTTATTTAAGCTTTTTATTTAGAACTTTTGTTATAGTGCCTGTGCTAGTAAAACAAAATGGCTTTATAATGAAGACCTTTTAAAAAAAATTACTGGGGTTTCTTTTGACGAGTCTATCACGAATATTCATACCGCCATATATGGAAGCGGCACCCAGCCTGTCAATGTCAAATCCCGCCTAATCCAATACACGCTACATGTTGTTTGAGCCTTATGGTTTTATGACTGAAACCCGTACCATTTTTGGTCTTTACACAGTCTTTAAAGATCGCATAGAAAACATTATAGTAAACTTGTCCGACAAAAGTAACGCGTTGGCCCAGTTCGACACCCTAAACATTTGACATTCACTGGCTGGGTGTAAGCGCAGCTTCAGTACATGGCGTGGTAGACTCGTCAAAGGGACCCCTCTAACAAGGTTTTACAATGAGTAGATATGCAATGTATGTTTCAACATCAAAAGGGTAGTTTTTACTATGTATTTTCATATAGGAGAAATTTCAGGTTCGATCTGCAATTTTGTGTGCCATCCCAACCCCTAACGCAAAATTAGAATTTTTATGCCCTAAGTCACCACGTGCTAGATAGGGGTAGTAACCATCGATGACGTCATCACCTATAAATTAAAAAAGTCCGCGGAGCTGGGAGTCGAACCCATGACACCCGGCCACATGCGTGAGAATCCAACGCCATATACCACTAGGCTATTGGAAGATATGAAAATTTAATGGCAAACGGGGTATAATTGGGACCAGACGTCATCACCTATAAATTAAAAAAGTCTCGCCGACGCTGGGAGTCGAACCCATGACACCAGGCCACCTGCGTGAGAATCCAACGCCATATACCACTAGGCTATTGGAAGATATGAAAATTAAATGGCAAACGGGGATCTAATGAATCTTTATATAGTTTTTAACGTATATTTCGGTTTCTACTAGATCGATTTTAGTTGTTCTTTTTGCTAATAATTTAATTTTTATAAATCTACAAATATTAATACTAAAATGTTTAATAATAATTATGTTATTTGAGTGTAAATAGGGCCTTAACAGTTTTTAACGTATATCTTGGCTTCTAGTGGTTTGATTTTAGTCATTCTTTTGTCGTCCACCGGTGAAGCTTATTATCTCAAGATCTCCGACGTCATTAAATATTTAGGAATCTTGCACAACGCGTTATTTTAGGACGTGGCCAATCTGTAAAACGTCGTCTGTCATCTGTCAAATGTCACCTGTCACCTGTCATATTTCAAAAATCACGTGACTTACAAAATGGCCACCATGCGGGGGATACTTGCGCGGGGTGCAAGCGGGGGGCTTAAGCGCAGGTGTAGAGCTTTTCAAGGTCAAAGCATACGTCAACAATAACAAAGATAGCTGCGGTTAGATAATAAACGGTAAAAAAACAGTGGTAACTAAATAAAAAGCAGTGTTTGTAGTAAAGCATTTATTATTATAAAATAAAAAAAATACATACATGGTTGTCATATTTCTAAATAATTCTTAGAATAATGCCTTATAAAATAAAAAGCAGTGTTTACAGTAAAGCATTTATTTTTAAATTAAAAAATACATTGTTGTCATATTGCTAAATAATTCTTAGAATAATGTATTATTACGGTTATTTAAACTCTTCTCACAGACCCTGTTAATGGTGAATATTTTACAAGTTTGTCATGAATAATTAAACAGTAAGCATTTGTGTTTGCAAAAAGTTTTCTTTTGTTTCAATCTCTAACCTTACATCAATAATGCCAGAATTAAGGATTTCATTTTGTCTTGAACAATCAATTACAATTAAGGATGCATTGTTTTTAAATTTTTAGGAGTTAAAAGAGGTTCGTTTTCTTTTTCGTAGTAGCTTTCTTGAAATTCTGAGTACATTTCATAGAGAGTAGCTATTATACCTCTTGAAATTTCCAAATTTAAATTATCGTATGGATAAAATTCAGAATTTAAATAAAGCTTTGCATTTGATACATCACAATGATCAAATAAGCTACAATTTTTCTTGTAGTTATCCTTTCGATCTGTTTGAAAACCTAAAATTATCCATCTTGGTCTTTCCACCTGCACAGAAGTTTTAATGGTCCATGTAAGGTGTTTTCCAATCGGTATTGAAGGATGTTCTGTGAGTTCCCAGCTTCTAAAACCGATATCCAATTCAGTTCCACTTCCAACAATCTGTAAAAGTTCTAGTCGTTCAGCATCGGATACTGTAATATGTGGTAGCCTCCAAACAATTTTATCAATAATAACTTGTACATTTTCTCCATCGGTAGTGTTAATAACGGCATTTTTATCGGAAGAACTTCTTAACAATATTAGTTCATGCTTAACATTTATAAGTATCTTTTGAAAATCTTCAGCGAATCCTAGTAATGTCCTTAGTGGAACACAAACAATAAAAGTTCCGTTTGAGCCCATCCCGTCCCAGGTAAAATCATCTTCAATACTCCAACCAGCGTTTTTATATTTAATTAACTCATTACCATTGTAAGAGACATAACCTTTCATTGTTGCTGCTATTCCAGAATATCTAGTCGAATCAATAACTTTTCCGCCAATTTCAAGACGAATTTCTTCAAAGAGGTGTCCCACAAAGTTGTTTACAAGTTTAGCAGTGTCTGAAACTCTTCCATCAGACCCTTTTAAAAGTCGTCCTTCCAAATAAATATGACTTGTCCAAGGTAGGGTGTATATATCAGTTTGTTGCACCGGTATTCGAATTTCATCTAACGGATTGGTCTTGAATATAAGTTCATATAGACCAGGAGTTCCAATAAATTTTTCCCCTTTAACATAAATATCTGGACCGTTAAATTCAAGTCGAGAATCACCGAAAGTTAGATGATCAGTAGCTATATCATGTTTTAAATAGTTTCGATCGTACTCGTTTTCCGTATCTTTTATAAAACCTTTCACATATGCTCTAGGTAGCGGATCATACTGATCTAGATATTCTCGAAAGGATTCTTCCGGAATACTATCAATCTGAACAGGATTTAATTGTGGGTCGATTCTAAAGTCATCATCAAAGTAACTTTCTTCAGGTTGGTGCTCATAGATAGTTCTGTTTAAATCAGTTTCCTCTGTTTCGCCTTCTTCCATCATTTGATCATCTTCCGACGGCTCATCATCCATATATTCTTTTTCTTGTTCAGCTATATCGTCTTGTTTTTTAACGGGACTGGCAAAGTTAAGAGGAGTTCGTGCTTTCTTTATTACTGTATGAGTAAAATTTTCGCTTTGACTTCTTTTAAGGACTTTGGTATAAATGGTTGTCTACCAGATTGAGTGTTTTGTATTGATTTGTATATTATTTTTGCCAAAGGTTTATACGTATTTTCCAATATAACAGCATTCTCATAACGACCAGCTTTTATTGAATCATATAATTTTTTACACTACGCGAATGTTTATCAAGGAGTTGAAGAATGTTTGGATCTTCTTGCAAACTCCGCTTATCTTCTGAGCGCTGATCATCATTCGTGTCGAACTCTAGCTCGCCATTCTCACGTTGCTGCTTCTTTAAATGCTGGAATTTTTTCGAATACTATTGGAAGCTTCAATTATTTTACGCCTCGCATCCTTGTCCAACTTGTTCAAATCCATGGTAAAGATATATTTTTACTAATTAGGATTTACTTTTGGAGCAACCCACTGCTTAAGCAAATAGCCCAGAGCCCTCTGCTTAAGCGATAACGGTCTTTATTTTCAAATACGGCACCGTTTTCTTAAAATACGGCACTGTTTTCTAAAATACGGCACCGTTTTTCTAAATACGGCACTGTTTTTCTAAAATACGGCACCGTTTTCTAAAATACGGCACCGTTTTCTTAAATACGGCACCGTTTTCTTAAATACGGCACCGTTTTCTTAAATACGGCACTGTTTTTCTAAAATACGGCACCGTTTTTTAAAATACGGCACCGTTTTCTAAAATACGGCACTGTTTTTCTAAATACGGCACTGTTTTTCTAAAATACGGTACTGTTTTTTAAAATACGGCACCGTTTTCTAAAATACGGCACTGTTTTTCTAAATACGGCACCGTTTTTCTAAAATACGGCACTGTTTTTCTAAATACGGCACTGTTTTCTAAATACGGCACTGTTTTTCTTAAATACGGTACTGTTTTTCTTAAATACGTTATTATTGTTAATAATCTTTATGTAGCTCTAGACACGTGTTGACTCAATGACGGGTGGGAACTAAATGATGGCAGTTATAGTATAACGTAACATATATAAATATACTTAACATTCTGATTCAATCCTTAGTATTGTCAAAGACTTTGTGCTGTACGGTCATGCAGAAGTTTAAGAAAAAATCAATTAAGAAAAAGCTGCTCGTAGAGGCAAGGGGATTCCCTTCGCGACCGCGTTTCAAAAAGCAAGGGAGGCATTGTACGTGGAAAAACCGCAAGATCTTTTTCTCCGCTGCTGAAGTAGCTCTGAAAGCATTTAATGGGGTGGAAAAAGAAAAACCTGCAGATGTAGTACCTTTACCTGTAGTCGGCGGATTTCTACCATTTTTAATACCACTTTTTGCCGGCTTAAGCGCCGTAGGAGCACTTAGCGGCGGAATATCAGGGATCGTAAAAGCTGTTAAAGATTCTAAGGCGGCGCAAGAAAGATTAGAAGAAGAAAAGAGACATAACAAATCAATGGAATCTATTGCGATTAGCAAAACTGGTAGCGGTTTATATTTAGGACCATACAAAAACGGTTTGGGACTCTATTTAAAACCCTATAAATAAAGATGACTCAAGAAATAAATTTAGTCTTACTTCAACCGTCATGCATACCTTTAGCTTGAGTGGTAATAGTTCCATCTTAGAAGCAACCTATAACCCACCCATCTACTTGAGAGATGACACTAGTGAATACGAGCTTGGTTTAGTCAGTTTAGAAACGTTTAACGCCATACCCAACATTGATAATAGTAATAACAAATTTTATGTGGGTGATATTACTCTAGAAATCCCGATTGGATCATATGAAATAAGTGCAATAAATGATTATCTACAAGAGGCCATACAGGAAAAAAATAAAGCCATCAATAATTTTAATTGTACCCTAAGCCTAAAGGGTAATGTTAATACGCTCAAGTGTGAGCTTGAATGTTCTCATACAGTTGACTTTACTAAGACAAATTCTATTGGAAAATTGTTGGGATTTCATAATATTTTGCTAAAGCCCAACGTTAAACATGTATCGCAAACACCTGTAAATATTCTGAAAATTAACGTGATTAAAATCGAGTGTAATATCGTTACTGGCGCATATCACAATAATATGCTTGTTCATACAATACATGAATTTTCGCCATCAGTACCAGCTGGTTTCAAAATTATAGAAATTCCTCAAAATGTGCTTTATATGCCTGTATCCACCAAAATTATCAGCAACATTAAATTAAAACTGGTTGATCAAGATGGTGAATTGGTTGACTTTAGAGGAGAAGTTATTACTATTAGATTACATTTGAGAAAGTCTTTATAAATAACTACTTTGTGATATGTGTGCCAGTATACTGCAGAACGTTGTGCAGAGCACACGTGTTATGGTTGTGAAATATAACGCCAAGAAAATTGTCAATTTTAACCAGCTTTGGAACACTAAAAGAGCTTAACAGAAGAAAATATAAGATTTCTTGCATCCATAGGGCTTCTTGTTAAGAACTCTGAAAATGAGCATTTTAAACGTGACAGATTCGCTAAACTTTGATAACTCTATTACAAAAATAGAAAGGCATAGCCATTTACCGTACTCCAGCTCTTTCAAAAATAATGATGAAATTCGAATACCGGTGCAGCAAACTGATATATACACCCTACCTTGGGCAAGTCATATTTATTTGGAAGGACGACTTTTAAAAGGGTCTGATGGAAGAGTTTCAGACACTGCTAAACTTGTAAACAACTTTGTGGGACACCTCTTTGAAGAAATTCGTCTTGAAATTGGCGGAAAAGTTATTGATTCGACTAGATATCCTGGAATAGCAGCAACAATGAAAGGTTATGTCTCTTACAATGGTAATGAGTTAATTAAATATAAAAACGCTGGTTGGAGTATTGAAGATGATTTTACCTGGGACGGGATGGGCTCAAACGGAACTTTTAATGTTTGTGTTCCACTAAGGACATTACTAGGATTCGCTGAAGATTTTCAAAAGATACTTATAAATGTTAAGCATGAACTAATATTGTTAAGAAGTTCTTCCGATAAAAATGCCGTTATTAACACTACCGATGGAGAAAATGTACAAGTTATTATTGATAAAATTGTTTGGAGGCTACCACATATTACAGTATCCGATGCTGAACGACTAGAACTTTTACAGATTGTTGGAAGTGGAACTGAATTGGATATCGGTTTTAGAAGCTGGGAACTCACAGAACATCCTTCAATACCGATTGGAAAACACCTTACATGGACCATTAAAACTTCTGTGCAGGTGGAAAGACCAAGATGGATAATTTTAGGTTTTCAAACAGATCGAAAGGATAACTACAAGAAAAATTGTAGCTTATTTGATCATTGTGATGTATCAAATGCAAAGCTTTATTTAAATTCTGAATTTTATCCATACGATAATTTAAATTTGGAAATTTCAAGAGGTATAATAGCTACTCTCTATGAAATGTACTCAGAATTTCAAGAAAGCTACTACGAAAAAGAAAACGAACCACTTTTAACTCCTAAAAAATTTAAAAACAATGCATCCTTAATTGTAATTGATTGTTCAAGACAAAATGAAATCCTTAATTCTGGCATTATTGATGTAAGGTTAGAGATTGAAACAAAAGAAAACTTTTCTGCAAACACAAATGCTTACTGTTTAATCATTCATGACAAACTTGTAAAATATTCACCATTAACAGGGTCTGTGAGAAGAGTTTAAATAACCGTAATAATACATTATTCTAAGAATTATTTAGCAATAAGGCAACAATGTATTTTTTAATTTAAAAATAATTGCTTTACTGAAAACACTGCTATTTATTTTATAAGGTATTATTCTAAGAATTATTTAGAAATATGACAACCATGTATGTATTTTTTTTTATTTTATAATAATAAATGCTTTACTACAAACACTGCTTTTTATTTAGTTACCACTGTTTTTTACCGTTTATTATCTAACCGCAGCTATCTTTGTTATTGTTGACGTATGCTTTGACCTTGAAAAGCTCTACACCTGCGCTTAAGCCCCCGCTTACACCCCGCGCAAGTATCCCCCGCATGGTGGCCATTTTGTAAGTCACGTGATTTTTGACATATGACAGGTGACAGGTGACATTTGACAGATGACAGACGACGTTTTACAGATTGGCCACGTCCTAAAATAACGCGTTGTGCAAGATTCCTAAATATTTAATGACGTCGGAGATCTTGAGATAATAAGCTTCACCGGTGGACGACAAAAAGAATGACTAAAATCAAACCACTAGAAGCCAAGATATACGTTAAAAACTGTTAAGGCCCTATTTACACTCAAATAACATAATTATTATTAAACATTTTAGTATTAATATTTGTAGATTTATAAAAATTAAATTATTAGCAAAAAGAACAACTAAAATCGATCTAGTAGAAACCGAAATATACGTTAAAAACTATATAAAGATTCATTAGATCCCCGTTTGCCATTTAATTTTCATATCTTCCAATAGCCTAGTGGTATATGGCGTTGGATTCTCACGCAGGTGGCCTGGTGTCATGGGTTCGACTCCCAGCGTCGGCGAGACTTTTTTAATTTATAGGTGATGACGTCTGGTCCCAATTATACCCCGTTTGCCATTAAATTTTCATATCTTCCAATAGCCTAGTGGTATATGGCGTTGGATTCTCACGCATGTGGCCGGGTGTCATGGGTTCGACTCCCAGCTCCGCGGACTTTTTAATTTATAGGTGATGACGTCATCGATGGTTACTACCCCTATCTAGCACGTGGTGACTTAGGGCATAAAAATTCTAATTTTGCGTTAGGGGTTGGGATGGCACCAAAATTGCAGATCGAACCTGAAATTTCTCCTATATGAAAATACATAGTAAAAACTACCCTTTTGATGTTGAAACATACATTGCATATCTACTACAATGGTTTTTATTTTAAAGTCCCTTTCATTACTGGCACAGGCACTATTATATTTTGTACTAAAAAGAATTGACAAAAAATCTGTATTATTCTAGACTTTTCTACGTTACTATGAAAGTGCGCTGGAAAACTTGCAGAGTTAAGTTAGTTCAGTTTTTAAAGTGTGATTTTCACTTTAAGACATTGGTAGCTAAAATTTTTCTTGTAGTATTAACCATAGTTACGTTCGATTGGTAATAAAAAAGTATTAAAAGACGACACATATTTTATACCAGGTATTTCGGAACAATAGTATTATTTATTTTACACAATATTACACATAGATTTGTACATTTAAGTTGATATTAAAATAATAATTTAAGCATTTTTGTTCACATCGTCAACACACTGTGTGGTGTGTCACCTTGATTACATGTCGGAATTATTTTTTTTTATCTCTACCTGTTCGTATTCTACACGCGTTAGAGGATCGTATCTTTTCTAAGCATTATGTCTGAACCTTTTGACTTAGCTAATACGGTAAAGGGTTTGATTAACAGTAACATTTGTTTTTAATTAATTAAATATTTTTATTTCATTTCAAATCTTTCTTCGCTAGGCCTTATTACCCGCACCTACCTAAAGGACGATTTTTGAAAGAGCTAAAATTGATTTGCCCACAAATTCACTCAACTTACTTACCTAAGTTACCCAACCTTTCATTTGTCACAGGATAAACCATAACTGTCATATCCCTGCCGACCTTATACTGATCAAGTCTAATGACAAGTTCATATAATGCTCGTTTTTCACGATCTGGGCTCTCAATTATATAAAGTGTACCATTTTTAGGATCGATCTTAAAAGTACGTTTTATATTACTGTTCTTCTCTGTCACAATACTGTATCGTAATTTATGTGATTTATATGGTTCGGTAACGTTTAAAGTAAGTAGTTTTAGGGGAACAGGTACGTTTTCTTCAACTTCAACTTCATAGTAGCGATGGGCGAATACGGGACTCTCAACTGACTGCATGTCTTCGGGAACGTCTATTAGGTTTACTAGAAAATAAAACAATATAGGTACTTAATTTAAATAAAATTATTTTAATTATCTTTTTAAAGTAGATTTTTTCTTTTGCATTGTAATGCCAAAAATTTAATTATTTTAATTTTATTATTTTGAGTGCAACAAATAATTTTATTTTGTTGTAATTTTTAGAAAATTTTATTTTAGAATAAAGTTAAAGCATAATGTCAAACTAAAAATAAAAAGTAAATGGAATTAAAGTACTCTTTTATGTTTTAAATACTTAGGTATAACACAATATTAAATAAAAATTTTATTTAAAGTCGACAGCATGGAAGCCATGCCCCCTCTTAATACCACATCCCTTGTATTTCGTACACATGTAATGGCAAATATGGGCATTTTGGGTATTTAATGATGATATATGCCCCCCTCAGGGCTGGTGGTGCTCATGGAATTGAAAAGTTAGAAGTAAGAACCGTGTTTTTGCTTTTGAAATACGTTGGATTTTTTTGTAATTTTATAAATTAAAGAATAAAAGAACAACAATAAAAATAGTTTTTTTGCTCTTCAAAAAATTAGAAAATTTTATTTCTTTCTAGGGGCGTCAAGATTTTTTGTTTTTTGGCACCTCAAATCGATATGACCGCCCCTGGTCGAAAGTTTATGCCTAAATACAAATACCAATACTCTTCTTCTGGTCCTGATTCAATACTACTTTTAGAATTGTTCCTGAAATTTGAAAACATTTTAAGTCATTTTTGCGAAAATTACTAAAGTAGTGCAAAATAAAAGTATGGGGAGGCAAAATGTAAAATTTGTATTTATATATAAATATTTTAATTAAAAACATAGTGGCGCGTGAGAGATAAAGTTTTGAAGGAATAAAATTACAATTTAAAAATATTACACCCCGTAAAAGTGAAAAAAGGGTATTATACTTATTTCAGGTATAGCAGTATGTGTAGAAATATACAATGCGCGTTTTAAAATAAATCCCCGTTTAGGTTTTATTCGAAAAAATGTCCTAACATGTTTCCATTTTTTTATGGACAATTTTTAGGTATTGTTGGATTACTATCCATAACAAAAGAATATTGGTATTTGGGCATAACTTATAAGATAACTTTTCCATTTAACAATTTGTTATATTTTTTTAAATAAGCGTAATTTACTTCTATGTTATTTTCAATTTTTTGACATACCCTGTATATTCTTAAACTTTTGACAAAACTAGCTAATGCTAATATAGTTAGGACTATGCTTCTATTTTTAAATAATAAAAAAATTTCACAAAAAAAAACAATTTTTTGAACACTTAATGGGCCTACTGTATATTTAAAATCAAAAGCAAATAATTTAAAATGGTGGGCGTTTCCATTTACCATATAAACAATACAAGAGTGCAAGCGCGTTTCAGTTTTGCATTACCGTGTATGGCCAGGTTATAAGTAAATAAAAGGGTTAAAAAATTGTAAAAATATCTGAGATTGTTTTATAGATATAGGATTTTATTTTTTTTTTTTTTTTTTTTTTCATTTATACCAATACTTACAAAATTAATAAAAAAATTACGACACGACGCTGTTCTTTACCACCTAGTTATCTTTACTTATTATGAAAATATTAATGTAGTCTTTTGTTAAAATTTCATTTTAGATAAGTATCATGATGTACCTTTATTAATAAAAGGCTTCTACATTATAAATTTCTTAATAGTAAAAAACTCTAATTACTCTTTAATAATAATTATAAACCCTTTTAAAAGCATCGTTACCCTTTAGAAAATATAACCTTGTTAGGAGTATATTTTACTCTTTATAATTACTAACATATTAATTAGTAAAATAAATACTTCGAAAAAAATAATAAGACGCAGTTAAAGCAAAGGTTATTTTTCCCTTTTTATTAAGTTTTTTAACCTTTTTGCTTTAATATGTGAGTTACTTTAATGTTTAGAATAAAAATAAAAATAATTAATAGAAGGGACAAAATTGCATCGTTTATTATACAGGTATGGAAACGACCCGGATACCCATGGAAAATTACACAAAATGGTAATGCAGTGGCAATATTTAAGGTGGGGTGTGCTCGAGCCGTGTTGCCGTCCGACGAAAGGTGGAAGCGGTGAGTTGACAGCACCCCTGATCTCGTTTCGCAATAATCGGCGCGCTCGTTACAGAGGTGAATTGTAAAAGAGTACATAGTAAATTAGTGAAAAGGATTAAATGCATGCATTCCCTACGGTCGGCCGTTTTGTTTCCGGTAGATGTCAGATACTTGGTTTTGTCATATTTCGAAAACTATTAATAGCACTGGGGAACAAATTTCAACTTTTCTTTTGTTTCCTGAACAAACCCAAGGAACTAATGGCGCGCCGGTTGCATTTTTCTTTCCTGGCTCAAGAGACACTCTCGGAGGCCAAACTTTCCTTCTGTAGTGATCCGATCGTGCTCGACTGTCCCATTCGCAGAGGAAGCAACAGTATTTGGTATAACCTAGCTGCATTCCAAGCAAAATCGCTACAATTTTCAAATCTCCACAAATTTGCCATTTATATATTTCGTACTGTATAGTCTCCAGTAACAGTTTTAAATTACTATAAGTTTCTTTCATGTGGACTGCGTGACCAATTGGTACCGAAGGCAACTTGTTTCCATTATGGAGTAACACAGCTTTAAGACTTACTTTTGAGGAATCAATGAAAAGTCTCCAGTCTTTTGATTCATAGTCCACATTTAAAGCTGTCCTTAGTCCCTCAATGTCTCTACAGGCTACCAAATTGTTTTCCATATTAAAAAATGGTGTTAAGTTTTTCTGGCGGCTTCGGTACACTGAAACTTTTACTTTATCTTGAAGTAAATTCCATTGTTGTAATCGTGAGGCTAATAGCGCTGCAACATTTTCCGGCACACTGATTCCGTTTCATCATCATCAGAGTCAAGCGTATATTCCTGAGGTGGATTGGGCACAGGCAACTCGTCATTATGGGGCACCGGGTGTATGGCGGATTGTAAATTTAGATACTTTATCGCAGACTTTTTCTTTTCGGAAAGGCCTTTTCTGATGGAAGGTGTCAAACAAAAGTAGCAGTCGGTAATGTGGTCTTTCGGTTCACGCCAAATCATAGGAATAGCGAAAGGCATCTTACGCTTTTTTCCACTTAGCTAGCCTCGCATGTTGGACGCACATTTATTGCAGCAGATATGGGAAGCCCAATTTTTATCCTGGTCTCCAACTTTGCAGCCAAAATACAAGTGGTAAGCCTTCTTTATTAATGGGCTAAGAGTACGTTTTTGTTTCACAACAGTCACTTCACCACATATATAACAAAAAATGGTCCGGCTTATTTACACAAACTCGCGACATGTTACTTAAAAACTTTTTAATTTCTCAAATACGAACACTTCTCGATCAACTGGTGGTTGAAATTCAACTAACTAACACTATAGGATTTATATTACATGTATTCATAACCCTTATAAACGGCGGGCGAAAATTCGGCACTGAATGACCATTTATACCTGTTAAGAGAACAGGTACCTGGCAGAACTAGGAATATTGGGCGCCGCCGTACACTTTGGTTAGTTTTGGTAATGAGGGTCAATTACAGGTAATGAAGGTAGAAAAGTCATGGATTTGGGGGTAGTTAGAAATATTGTTTTTAGTTTCCTATTTCATCTTGAAGTGCTAATACGTACATATATTTTTATAATATTTAAATTTGTGCTATAGTCCAGTCTCGTATTGTTTTTCTTTAAAATGACACCTGTACCGGTTCTTTTCCTTTTTTTATAATAAAAAATTATTTTTATTTAGCATTTGTCCACACTTTTATTATGGACAATTGGCAAGATTGTATAAATGTTTAATAATAAAAGAGGGATTATAAAGGGCGGTCAGGTTAGTTTTTGTTAGTCAACGTTTTTTTTTAATCCTTTAATTATACCAGAGACACTTTATGAATCCAGTTTGTGTTAATTCTTTCTTTTATTCAGACCCTTCTGATGTTGCCAAATGCTTTCTATATTTAGCGTGGTATAACTGATGTATAAACATAATTCCAAAACAACATCGTTGTTTTATTTACATTTCAATTAATAACACTTTCAAATGAGCCAAACACCTTATTTATAAATGTCCAAGTAGGTAAGTACCTGCATAACGGTGCCGAATTTACCTGTAACATATACCGACCCTAAAATTCTTGGTGTCCAGTTTTCTTGTCGAAATAATATACCTGTTATGTTGGTGCCGAATTTTCCTCCGCCCCTATAAAGTACACCTGATGTAATAAAACCAGGTACTTCTAATTTTATGGTCCCATTGTCCCATACATTAAGGGTAGGTAGATAAAATTATATTTAGCAGGTATCTATAAAACCAGAGCCAACTGAGACTTTTGCCAGATAGATTTATTAATTAATATAATAAAGTAAATAAGATTTTGGTATTTTGGTCTCGGAAACATTTTTGCTGTTCCCCAGTGTAGTTAGGGATTCCTGGACCATCCACTCCAAGTCATTACTAACATGCTAATTTTTCGTAAGTAGCTTCATTTTGACGAGACGACCAATTTTTTCTTACAAGAATTTACGTTTTAAGCGACTCCAAAAACATAAAAGGTACCACGTTTGTAGTCTATTTTCAATACATGTTTGATGATTTAACCTTGAAATGACCTTGACCGTTACCTGATGGGGTCCAACTCACTTCATATTCAGATTCAGCGACCCCAAAAACATAAAAAAATACCACGTTTGTAGTCTATTTTCAGATGAATTTTGATTATTTGACCTTGAAATGACCTTGACTGCGACCTGATAAGGTCAAACTGACACCAGAGTCTAATTTAGCGACCCCAAAAACATAAAGATACCATAGTCTAGTCGGACCACCAACTTTTTCATTTTTGTAGGGCTGTGTTATAGATGAAAGAGTAAAAAACTTTTATACAGGCCGTTTTTTTCTATCCTTTTTGTTGTTAAAAGTGGGTGGCAAAATATAAATAAAAACCTTAAACCAAAAGATATAGTTTTGAGATACGTAAGTTTGTGAAAAAAACGACTTTATCATAAAAATAACTTACTTATTAATAAAGCAGTTGAACTGAGACTCGGAGATCCAAGATCGGAAGCTACGATTGTGACATTATGCGATTTCTCGGTCTCATAATCTAGTTTGCCGATGTTCGTAATTATGCCTTCCTTTGAATCTATGGCGAACAGATTCGGTTTGCCCTTGCGGAATGGAATGTCGAAAAGGATTAATCCGTTGCCATTTCCAGTGAAGTCCGAATCATTAGCGAAAACTCGAGTTATGGGAGTTCCTGGAATAGAAGAGACGCAGTTACAGCAAATTAATGTTAAATAGTTTTGTTTAATCTTGTAACTGTCTGATTACAATTTTTAAAACAGATTTTATTTTTTTTTTTAATTTTTGGATTTTAATTTGTTAAAGTTTTACAAATAAATTTAAATTTATAATAGATTTAAAAAGACAACATAAAATTATTTTTATCTGTTGCATATATTTTAAAACCTAATTGGGATGCAAATACAAATGGTATTACTTTTGAAAAAGCATTATACCGGGTGTCAACAAATTTAATATACAAGCCCCAACTCCTAGATTATTGGTATTAACAAAATAAGACTTAGGATAGGGAGTTTACCAATATTTTTAACTTTTTAGTCACTTCCGGTTTAACCGAAAATGGCTTATATTTTATTTTGAATTTTTAAATGAAATTTTTAGATTCCTAAGACAACTTTGAGTCAATGTGTAACATTAAAAAAAAATTTCTAAGGTGCTTGATTTTTGGAGCCCTTTTTAATATTGTATTTAGATGGCCATGATTGGGTGCAAATTAATTGAGTGACCCTAGGTGATTTTAGAAAAATACGATCGCAAAGTTTTAGTGAACGATATAACGATATAAAAAATAGAAATAATACAGTTTGGCAAATTGACGTTTCCGTGTCTAACTTTTATTTTTTAAATGGCAACTCATTTTAGACAATTACTTTTTAAAAGGATTTTGGGATTTTGTGAAGTCTAACCATAAGAATTTGTTTGCGATCGGTTTAAAAATAAAGTATTATGAATTAGAATTGCCTAAGAAATCAAAAATGTGAGAACATACAGGGTGTTCCATTTAAAAAATAAAAATTGGAGTAAAAACTTTCCTCTTTTCATACCACTTACTTATAGCAAGTATCATTTTGATATGTCTAATACTCTAAGAAGTTATGGCGTGTCAAATAGATTTGTTGACATACGTTTTATGGTACATTCCTAATACATATATATATATATATATATATATATATATATATATATATATATATATATATATATATATATATATATATATATATATATATATATATATATATATATATATATATATTATATATATATATATATATATATATATATATATATATATATATATATATATATATATATATATATATATATAAATATATATATATATATATATATATATAGCAATTCTTTATTGCTATTCATAATAAAAATGTATAATTTAATTTAAAATTAGTGACAAAAACACAATTTTATGTTTCAAAATACACTTCTAGGCAAAAAAAAACCGGACAAACAAAATTTTGATCAAATTCAGTTTTTAATAACTTTTTGGGTTTTTCACAGATTTTAATCATCTTTTGATCCGTCAAGCGTCATACAAGCAAGAAGGGCAATTAACTATCGCTGTCTAAAGGCGCCGTTTACATAGTGTGGGAGCAACCAAAAGAATTAATTTTAATTAAGGAATAATTAAAAGTGAGACAGAAGTGATGACCACCTGGCTTTTTTATTATAGACGTTAAGTCTAGTAGCTTTTCCATTATGAGTAATATTTAATATGGGTATTGCAAAAAGTTTTATAGAATTACGTGTTATACAGTGGAGAGCCAAATGTAGTAGTCTTTTTCAAGTTTTATAACAGCTTATGAAATAATTTAAGGTCACCATTTTTTACCAGTGTGAAGTAGTGTATTGGGTTTCAAAGCCCCATCTTTTCTTAAC
This sequence comes from Listronotus bonariensis, assembly GCA_014170235.1. Taxonomy (NCBI): domain Eukaryota; kingdom Metazoa; phylum Arthropoda; class Insecta; order Coleoptera; family Curculionidae; genus Listronotus; species Listronotus bonariensis. The sequence continues at coordinate 30,818 of JACEGR010000918.1, read as the reverse complement.
ATTACCTTTTTTAATTACATTAGTATCTCTTTTCTAAAAAAAATATTTTTTTTAATAAGACATACAATTTGTTTATCGGGCGTCAAGTTATTATTTTACATCTTTTTTAATTTTTTTTCTTTTTAGATAATAAAAAATAAATAAAAATATTGGTTTTTTAAGTTGGTTACCCTAGTTTTCAAATTAGTAATCAGATTTCTGTTATCTTTTAGGATATACGAGGTCAGACCGAAGGTAAAATAATAAAAAAACACCATTAAAAATATATTTTAAAACCCTTTAAAAAAATACTTCATTTGTTACAGATATCCTTATTAGTTTTAAAAATATAACCATTAATATCTTAAGTTTCCTTAATAATTTAATTGCATTGTTTTCTTTCAAAATTGTATTTTCTTTTAGAAGAGAGATACTGATATAATTTAAAAAAGAAAATGTTAAGAAAAATGGGCTTTAAAAACCAATACACTGGAAAAAAGTTATTTAGGATTAAAAATGAAAAAAATTTGTTTGTCCGGTTTTTTTTTTTTTTTTGAAAGAAGTTGGAGAATTGGAGAAAAAACTCTAACGTATTTCTAACGTAGCTGTTAACCTTTTTTAAATAACGGTTTTTAAAAATGTCTTAAATACATACCAATAGGACTATTCTCAGAGGTAGTAGCATAGTAAACTGGGATCTTCTCCTGATAATAAGGATTGGAAAAGGTATTGGGCTCAGTGTTTTTAATTAAATCATCGTACCCATAAAAGATTGGTGGATTATCATTGACATCTAGTACATTAACTTCAACATTAACTGAACTACTTAAAGATTTACCATCACTAGGATTATCTTTAGCTACAACCATAAAGGAATATTTATCCTTGGTTTCTCTATCTAGGATACCATCGACGCTCAACTGGCCAGTATATGTTGATATTGTAAATGGTACTGAGGCGTTATTATCAGATTTAATAAAGTAGGAAATGTTTGCATTGGTTCCATAATCCGCATCCATTGCTTCTATTTTACCTAAAAAGTATGCCTTTGATATAGTTCAAATTAAAATTAAAGCTATCGGGCATAATTTTTGACATATTAAGTAGCATTTTTGATGAACTGGGTTTTCTCGTATACAGGGTGATTCAAATACTTAACAAAATGAGGGTAGAGCTTCATATAATTTTTTTCAGTATGTCATTCGTTTTCGAGTTACAAGCCGTCAAAGTTCAAGTTTTATTTTGGTTTTTTGCCATATTGCATTTATATTTTTAACCAATCCAACATCAAAGTTTTCATCAATTTCAATCAAATTACCTACATACATAGAGGGTGTTCAGTAACTTAACCGACTAACTTTACCAAACGATTCTACAACAAAACATAAGAAAAAAAACTTCATATATACATATGTCCTAAACGTCTTAGTTTTTGAACTACGGAGTGTTAAAAATCATAAAAAAAGGTTTTTTTTTTTTAATATTTAACACATCGTAGTTCAAAAACTAAAACGTTTAGGACATATAGGTTTATATGAAGTTTTTTCTTATTTTCTTTTGTAAAATCGCCCCGTAAAGTTTGTCGGTTGAGTTACTGGACACCCTGTATGTATGTAGGTAATTTGATTAAAATTGATGAAAACTTTGATATCTATTGGTGCCTAAACGGTGAGGTTTATCGACTTTAATAAAGAGTACCTTATTTTTTAGGTTTTTAATTGTCTATAAAATGGAGCTTTTGCGATATCTGTCAAAATAAAAAGCTATGTTGTAAATTAGTTTTAAGTTTTATGTAAAGTGCCCTCTGCCGGTATTTAAAAAAGTACTTTTGTCATAAAATTTTAGAATCTGCAAAGCTCGATTTGTGTGCCAAATATCAACTGGATTGGTTAAAAAGTAAATATGGCGAAAAACCAAAATAAAAATTGAACTTTGACGGCTTGTAACTCGAAAACGAATGACATTTAAAAAAAAATATATGAAGCTCTACCCTTATTTTGTTAATTAGAATCACCCCCTTAAGTTTCGTGATCGATTTTTGAATCACCCTGTATATCTGTCCTATATCATGAGGAGACCTAGCTTTAAAACCATACAAATTTAAATAATAAATCTTTGTGACTATCAGACAAAACCATTTTTTAATTTATAATGTTCTGTTTTTCAAAATTTTGGGTACAGTTAAAAACGCCCTTCTAATATCACCAAAAAAAACTGCTTTCAATTGTCCGTGACTTTGTGATAGTTCATTTTAAATTAAAATAAGACAAATAACTTTGTTTTCTATAACTGTATTTATTAAACATTATGACTGCAGTTTTGAAGCTTTGCTACATTTTAAAACTGAATATGGTAAACTATGTACAGGGTGTTTTAAAAAGGTCTGTACAAAATGCTACCATGGACTCCTTGGGCCAAAATACAACGATCTAATGCAATTTACCCCAATCAAAAAGTTAATCGTTTGCGAGGTACAGGGTGTCAAAGTTTATATTTTATTATATAATTTTTATTTTTCAACATTTTTTGCACACAAAAAGTTATACCTAATAAATGTTGCCTAATAAATGTTGCTTTCAGCAACCAAATTAAGGATATTTTAGATTACACGTTTAATTTTACATATTTATTTTTGCATTTCTTTACGCTCTATTTAGGCCACCCGTGTTCTCTAGAAGATCTGTACAAATTGCTACTGCAATTTCCTTACGCAAAAAATATAACGATTTAATTTAATTTGCCTTTCTTAAAATGTTGATAGTTTGCGAGATACAGGGTGTCCAAGTAAAAAGAAAACTTACCATGTATATTGCAAACCAGCAACTTTCGAGTAAGGTAAATTTTGACCCAAAGAATTTGTTGCAGCACTTTGTTGAGACTTTTTGGACACTACTAGGTGACCTTGATAATACGTGAATAAATGCAATGGCAAACTTTCCTATGGAATAATATGTTTAATATGAAATATCTTAAAAATGGTTGCTCGGTGTATTTATTAGGCATACTTTTTGCGCAAAAAAACATAAAAGAATAAAATGTTACTTAAATTGTAATGCACCTAGGCAAAAAAGTTATGACACAACCCAATAAAAAGACTGCAGGTGGCTCCCACTACGTTTTACGATAAAAACATTATCATGTTTTGATTTCCCACTCTAAAAAAAAACATTTTGATACTAAATTTTGTGAAATGTGTTATAATAAATAAAATATTTTGGGATAACTGAAATTAAATAAAAACTTTGACACCTTGTATCTTGCAAACGATCGACTTTTCAACTAAAGTAAGTTGCGTTAGATCGTTTTATTTTGGTCCAAGGTATTTGTGGTAGCATTATGTACAGATGAAAAATTCAAAATGGAGGCTGGACGATATCTTGAAAAAAAAAGTTACATGAAAAGGGGGGGATCTTGTGGTACATCATTTTGAAGCTCCTGACAAGTACTTTATAACCCTAGAATATAAAGTCAATACTTGCACCTAATACAAATGCGGTACTTACCTAAATACCTGATTTGGATGGCCATATTTGCAAAACTAATGTAGTGTTTTCTTATAGCTCTCTAAACGATCTTTTTAATGGTAACATTAGTGATAATATACAGCAAAGCTTCGAAACTGCAGCCACAATGTTAATAAATAAAGTGATAGAAAACAAAGTTATTTGTCCGGTTTGAATTTATTTTTAATATGTTTTGTGTAATTGTCAGTTTTTTATAGGTTTCTCAATTTAAAAAAATGGATTTGTCTGGTTTTGCATCTAGGCTACTCACATAGTGTTTATTGTCAGTCAACCACTTAAAATTTCTAAAGTTGGAAGTTAACCAAAATTTGCGAGTAATACCTTAAGAGAGATAAATAGTACCACTACCTAACAATTTATCAATATTTAAGCTAAAGCGATGGCACCACAACTTAACCCATGATCTGCCACTGGCTGTGTTGCTGTGTACGCAAGAAAATAACATTAAGCTTAAAAGAAACTTACCTAGCACTTTTTGACTATATGCAGCTTCCTCAGTGTCAAAGTTGTACCAAGATTTTTAAATACGGGTGTATGATCGTTCACATCTTTTAATAATATTCTAACCAAAATATAGTCTTTCAGCATTCCTTTATCAGACGCCGAAATATTAAGTCTAAATTCTGACTCCGGAGGTAGAGTCCTTGCAACCGAAATTTCACCAGTACTGGGATGTACCATAAAGTATTGAATAAGGTGAAATGGTTCTGAAGAGTGTTCGTTTGGAATATAAGTTTCAGAAATCATTTCATATTTTACAATTGCATTTTCACCAGCATCTTTGTCTTCGGCGACAAGCTTTAAAACTGAATTTCCTAAAACAATTCATAAAATATATTAAACTGTCCAAAACTGTGTTTTCTTTTGGCTTATGATGCAGTGACCGTTATAGAGTACACACATACAGATTTTTTTGAAACTACTAAAGGTGATTTTTTATAACTAACTCCGCTAATCCAGTACTATTCGCCCAGCGAGTTGTCTTCGATGAAAAGAATGGGAACAAAAAATGTGTTGGTTATGGTTGTTATTTTTAATTTCTAAAAGTAATTTTATTTTATCACATCATATTACATTATTTTTTTAAATGAACCGAATTTAATATGTACTATGGTTAAATATTTATATCCCCCAACATCCTCCTACGCTTTCAATAGTTTTGCAACGATGCCTTTCTGCGAACAGAAACCCGTTGAAACGTTGGTTACCGTCGACACGAACCTCCAAGGCATCCTCGAATGATGTCCATAGCGAGAGATTGCTTCCCCTGTCTCTTCAAGCTACACTCGCTGGGCGAACAGTAACAATAAAGTCGATATTGATATTTAAATAATCGGCATAGTAAAAATTAAATAAATATATCAAAAAGAAGTTGAGTTGTCGTAATATCCTAAAAAGTGTTAAAACGCTGCTGGAAATGTATTTCTTAGAGGTATGCAAACTCTAATTAAAATTAAATAATAATATTAATAATGTTTTTGTACTTAATTTCAAGTGTGAACTTTTGCTTTATATTAAATTTATTTTATTTTTTCAAGAGAGCGCCTTTCTTCACTTTTTTAATTTTGTAAGCTTGTACATCGACTAAGAATTATATTTCAAAGAGCTTTTTAAATTAATTTTTTTGGATGTTTCATATAATCATGTTACAAAGCTATTGGCTTTGCCTTATTTAGAAAAGTGTTTTTTGCTTTTTTATTTTTAAGTATGAGCATTACATTTTAAACCACTTTTTTATTAACTTTTATTATAAATATTGTATATTATCATGCCAATTAACCCTAGATTTTGATATGGATTTTTGTTTCATTTATTGCAGTACTTTTACAGAAACAACATTTACTGCCCCATAAGCTGAGATAACTATATTTAGGAAATTAAATGGGGTTTTATTTCTTTTAATTCTACATTTTATGAGGCCTTTTTATCCTGGACACAACTATAAACCAATGTTTAAGGTCTTATGGTGATCTGCTTTAAGTAGGTTAATCATATTTTTTTCTTTGTAAGTATCTACTTATTTAACATACTAAGTAGTAAGTATTATTGTTACACGTGCCAGCATTTAATTAAATAAAAACAGACATATATCTTTTGACATGTCAATTTTTCTGTAATTAAATGGTAAAATTTTCTTTACGTAAAATTTTCCATGTTGCCAAATTTTAGGATTTCTCTAAGTTAAAGAAATCGTGCACTATCTGGCAACACCATGTGTAGCTGATAAAGTGATTATTCGCAACACGACACGTTGAAAGAAAAGGTACAATAGTATTTTTGCCCTCATCGAGTACTACATGCAATATACTAAAATAAAAATACATACCAACACCGATATCCTCGGGAACAGAAACCACAGGAGATATCTTTTGCTTTGGTCTCTTGGCTCGCAGATAAGTTTGAGTTAATACGAACTTTGTTATATTTATATTTTTAACTTCCTCAAAATGCTCCACTCTATTTCCGTCTCTGTCATAATCCAAAATTTTAATACCCTTCTCCTTGAAAATCTGAATCTCGTTGAAAATTGGTGGATTGTCGTTTTCATCTTCAATTTGAATAGTAAGTTTGGCTTCACTATAAAGACCGCCTTTATCTTTTGCAACTAATCGAAGATTATATACACTGGTTGTTTCCCGATCTGAAATTATTGTTATTTTTTTTATTACTAAAAACTAAATTCTTTAAAATATACTAGATTAAATCCCGTCGAATTCAACGAAAACGCATCCAGTCAGCCGGTAAGGCAAATAACCATGGCAGAGGTATTAAAAACCTATAAAATTATTTGTGTTACGTCAAGCGGTTGTCTACCAATGATACATTAAACACGCAACTTGCAACGTGCCACATAAGGTAAATACGGCGCATTTACATTTACCATATAAAACCCTTAAGACTACAGTAAAAAGCACTGGAACCCAAGACGGTCATGCAGAACTCTTACATTGGACATTGGGGAAGTCATGGTTGGTTCTAGTCAGTTAAATCTTTTTTTTAATTCCTAAATAAAGAAATTTTGAAAAAAATTAACTGAACAGAACTAACTGTGACCCCAATGTGACAGTTTTGCATGACAGTCTATAGCGCTTCAAACCAATCAAATAACACGTGCTTTTTTAACTTTTGGGACATCCTGTATACAATTTTAACTTTTTTCATCGACAATCGTAATCTCTTGCCAAAGAAACCTTTTATTAAAGAATGACTTTAACTCGAAAAATAAATTTTTGGTCCGTTTGTTCTCTTGTTTACCAAATCGCCGGACATACTGTATATCTTACTCCTTATGGGAGACAATGGTAAACATTTTTTTAGTCAAAAAATGTCTCCTGATGCATATACAGTGACCTTCAGAAATGTTGAACCATATGGCAAACTTTTTTTACTTTTTATTTTTCAAAAAAATTAATCTTGATAAAAATCACTGCATATACCGGAACTCGCCGCGGCCAAGTTTTACAGAGCAAAGACACCTTCAATCTTGTGGGCGTCACATTTGAAAGTAACCTTAACTGGCATAAACACATTGTATCTATAGCCACGGCAGCTTCAAAAAAGCTTGGATTTCTATTTCGAGCCAAAAGTATTTTTCCCCTTCTACATCTATATATACACTTTATATATGTCCCAAACCGACCTCCCTTGGAATAATGTTCTCATATCTGGGGCATAGCGTCCCCCACAACCCTAAGCATTCTTGATTCCATCCAAAGAAGAGCTATTCGTCTCATTAATGATCCTTCACTTACAGAAAGGCTTCCTTCTCTTGCTCATCGTCAGGCTGTGGGGGATTTATCGCTTTTTTATAGCTACTTTTATGGCTTCTGCTCTGAAGATTTGTCCAGAATAGTTCCTCCACTTACGGTTTCCACCAGAGAAACTCGTGGTGCCGCGCGTATGCATCTCTATACGGTCCAACTGGACAGGCCCCGATCTTTCTACTTTGTTCGTTCTTTTATCCCTAGAGTTTCTAGAATGTGAAACCTGCTGCCCGCGGAGGTCTTTCCTTTCCCCCAAGTATTTAAATCCCGTGTCAACAAACTCCCTCTTACCTCGCTTAAGACACCGCTTAAGTACGTTAGTATTTAGGCTTTTAGCCTTGTGGTTTGTCCAAAGATTTCCACTATACCTACTTACAGGACTAAGCCTAAACCATAGATATACAGGGTTAGTAGAAAAACCGGAACGGTGAGAAGAATTTAAAAATTGTATTTGCAAGGTTGCCAAGTTTATAGTGTTCTCTGCAGGTTAGGGAATTTTTAATTTAGGATTAATCTAAATAAAAAACCAAATTATAATAATACATTTTAAAATGTAAAGATGTTTTTAATAATGCAAAAATGGTGTAGAACATTAATCTAAAGGGGCTTTTAAATTTTTAGCCTTATTAAACCACAATTAAGCAATCTTTGGTTCTTACCAGTGATCTAAATGTACCTAAATGCTTTAGAAATAACTAAGATTTGACTTTTTTTTTTTAATTTAAGGGCAATGAGGATAATTTACAGCAGTTAATTAGTTCTCTCTAATCTCTCTACGGGGTAAGTTGGAAAAAGTAAGTTTTGGCTCTGCTTTTGAACTATGACATAACTTTTAATTCTAAACAAGTTTTTCAAAAAATATATTTTTTTCTCAGTTCAAAAATAAAGTTTTAAAAGTAGTTTTCTCTTCTGTCATGTTCGATAATTTGCACCCACCTCGTATACGCAATGGATTATTTAAATTTTGATCTGTGTTTTGTGACTTTCGGTATATGCAGAGATTTTTATCAAGAATAATTTTTTTGAGAAAACAAAAATAAATAAGATTTTTATATGGTTCGACATTTCTGGCGGTCACTGTAGAAGATGTCTTTAAATTAAAAAAAAAATATCTAAATTGGTATAGGAGGTATTATAAAAAAAGATATTTTTTTTTAATTTTTAACATCCCGTAGTCCAGACCCTAAGAGGTGTGGAACATATATTTATAGAAAGTTTTTTTTTTTTTTCATTGTAAAATTATCCCCTAAGGTTTTTCGGTTAGGTTCCTAGACACCCTGAATTATTTTTTTAAAATTTTTTTTTAAATATTACAACAAAAAATATCATACAAAAATATCATACATACATATGTTTATAGAAAGTTTGTTTTTTTTTTTTATTGTAAAAATTATCCCCTAAGGTTTTTCGGTTAGGTTCCTAGGACACCCTGAATTATTTTTTTTTTAATTTTTTTTTAAATATTACAACAAAAAATATCATACAAAAATATCATACATACATATGTTTATAGAAAGTTTGTTCTTTTTTCATTGTAAAATTATCCCCTAAGGTTTTTCGGTTAGGTTCCTAGACACCCTGAATTATTTTTTTTAATTTTTTTAAATATTTCAACAAAAAATATCAAACAAAAATATCATACATACATATGTTTATAGAAAGTTTGTTCTTTTTTTCATTGTAAAATTATCCCCTAAGGTTTTTCGGTTAGGTTCCTAGACACCCTGAATTATTTTTTTTTTTAATTTTTTTTTAAAATATTACAACAAAAATATCATACAAAAATATCATACATACATATGTTTATAGAAAGTTGGTTTTTTTTTCATTGTAAAATTATCCCTAAGGTTTTTCGGTTAGGTTCCTAGACACCCTAAATTATTTTTTTAATTTTTTTTTTTAAATATTACAACAAAAATATCATACATACATATGTTTATAGAAAATTTGTTCTTTTTTTTCATTGTAAAATTATCCCCTAAGGTTTTTGGTTAGGTTCCTAGACACCCTGAATTATTTTTTTTATTTTTTTTTTTAAATATTACAACAAAAATATCATACATACATATGTTTATAAAAGTTTTTTTTTTTTTCATTGTAAAATTATCCCCTAAGGTTTTTCGGTTAGGTTCCTAGACACCCTGAATTATTTTTTTAATTTTTTTTTTAAATATTACAACAAAAATATCATACAAAAATATCATACATACATATTATTAAGTTTATAGAAAGTTTGTTCTTTTTTCATTGTAAAATTATCCCCTAAGGTTTTTCGGTTAGGTTCCTAGACACCCTGAATTATTTTTTTTTTTTATTTTTTTAAATATTACAACAAAAATATCATACAAAAAATATCATACATACATATGTTTATAGAAAGTTTGTTTTTTTTTTCATTGTAAAATTATCCCCTAAGGTTTTTCGGTTAAGTTACTAGACACCCTGAATTATTTTCTTTTTATTTTTTTAAATATTACAACAAAAAATATCATACCTAAAGGCATACTAGCACTAATAAATTGTATTTTTCCAGTATTCTTATCCAACCGGAAGAACTCACTGCCGTTTCCAAATATTGTGACAGTAAATTGGCCATTTGCACCAGTATCTTTGTCACTCACATGAATAGGGGAAGTTTAAGTCAACTTCCGTACCGGATTTGCAGTTTTCTTTAATCTTTCCTTCGTAAGTGTTTCTTTCGAAAACAGGTTTATTGTCGTTTTCATCGTCAACAAAAATAGTGACTTGGTAGATTCCCGAACCTAGGACTGAACCTAAAACATATAAAGTAAATTTGGGTAACAAGTAATTGTAATAATAAGCATTTAATAAATAAAGAAACCAACTAACTAAAATCAACATAAACTTAATAATTTTGTAAAGAATACAGGCTAACGATGCTTGTTATTTAAACCTTATGTAAGGCGCAGTGGACCATTCTTAAGGACCCTCGTTAGGAACAAGCTCATACGCAAAAAAAAACAACACCATTTTAAATTAGGTAATTTAATTAATTAAATTTTACAAACTAAATAAATAAATATTAATTATTTTAAATAATTTAACTTTTTTCTTTTTCTCGTGCATTGCCGTCTTATAATCAGCTTTTGAAAAATAATGACAGTGAAATTAATTAAAATTACAGTTTAATGTTTTAATACCAGTATTTTTTTCTGGGCAACTTTTTGACTAAATTAATCATACATTGAAAGAAAAATGATTTAAACTAAAAATTTAATTTAGCAGTTAAAAAACAAGAAAAAGTGATTATTGGATGTGGGGGAATATTTGACCCCAGCAAATAAGTACATAATAAAAGGCACGCGCCTGCTTAACGGTTTTCTGTAATTTATATTTTTTTTTTAAGGCGTAGAGCAAAATTGACTAAGGATTTATGTTCAGGGTCCCGATTTTCGACCAAGAAGCAGAAATTTTTAATAAAAACATTTTAATTTGTTTAATTTTAAAAATTTATTAAAAATATTAAAATACCTTTATTAAATTCAGCAATTACAGTAAGTCTATAGACGTCTCTGGTTTCTCTATCTAAGGATCGTAAGGTGTGCAAGGTACCATCGGTAGTTATAGCTATTACGTCTGTAACATCTTTTTGGTTAGCTATAGAAAACCTTAGACCATTAGTCATATTGTTCCTAAAGCCAAGTTTGCCTATAAGGATGTTGGGCTGATTTTCTTTACGTGAAATTCTAAGGGTGTGTTGCCAGTTCTATAAAATAAAATAAATAATAAAATATTTATTGTCTTATGCTAGTACAACAATTATCTATTTGTAGGTTTAAATAGTGAAAGCTTTGGGAATACAATTTTTTAAAACATATTTTAATGAAAATTTGAAAGTAATTTTACTATAATATTTTAAAGTGTAGTTATTTATTTATTTAATTATTTAATAAAATATAATAATTCAAATAATTTAAAGGCATTAGTTTGGTGTCAGAAGTAAACTGGAGTTATTTCTTAATATACATATTCTAAAAATAAGAAAGCTGTATTTTTACTTGCTTATTTAAAAAAGTGATAAAATAAAAATAAAAAAGTCAATCAGTAGCCTTTATTTATTAAAGTTAGTTAACAAACAAAGTTAAAAAACATTTTTATAACATAGGATATTGCGGGTGACAATAGATAATTAATTATTGCCAAGTTGCCTTATTAAGCTCGGGTATTCTTAACACCGGCCTTATTTAAATAGTGCCTGTACCAATAATTTGGAGTTATTGCAAATTATGTTGACAGTACCATTAACCTAAAGAGGGGAAACATTTTAGTTGTTTTTCTTTATTGTTTTGTGTTGTAGGGTTTTGTTTACATAATTAAAGAAATAAATTTGAGAAAGCTAGGTTTTAATATTTTTACTTCTAAAAACTTGTCGATTTTGTTCTCGGCAGCCGTTCGGTTAGACGAACAGTTCCGAAGTTAAAATAGGCCCAAAATAGAGCACGACCTAAAACAGACATAAATAAAGCCAGGCACTATCCTTATTAAGGGAGTCCTTATCCTTCCATGCATCTGCGCAATCTCAGATGTCAAAATAAGGCCAGTATTATTAGTGCCTGGCTTTATTTCACTGTGCAATAATTATTCAATACCTGCTATCTAAATTTGATTAAAAAAGGTATTTTTAACTGACTTTAAAAAAAAGAAGGTTATCAGTTCGCCTGTATGTTTTTTTTTGTGTGTAAGTTACGCGATCACTTTCTCCATTGTAAATGGATTTTTTTTATATATAAAAGAGTGCACTGCCGCGGTGGTCCTATAAAAACTAAGTTAGGATCGCAAGAGAAAATCTTGTTTTTTCTCTGCCGTATATCGTTAGTACGGCAAAGCTGCCTCCAGCCTGGTAGATGCGCAAATATTGAGGGTTCATTCATAAATCGACAACCTTGGGGTAAAATTAACCCTTTTACCAAACTGAAAAAGAGACTGTAGTAAAAAGCACAGGGACGTGTAGTTTGATCGATTGACATTGTGGGGAAGGGTCATGGTTGGTTCTGGTTAAATCTTTTTTTTTTAATTCGTTCTATTGGAAAATAAATAAAAAAATTTACTAACCAGTACAAACCATGACCCCCAATGCGACAGTTTTAAGTTCAAGTTCTTTATTTATTTAGAATCTTAAAAATATATGCATGACCGTCTGTAATGTTTCAAATCAATCATATTACACGTTCCTGTGCTTTCTACTGTAGTCTCTGAAGAAGGTTCTGGTAGTATTTTTTAGTGTATGTTTACCGATTTAATAGTAATATTTATAAATTAGAACGCAAAAATAAAGTAAAAAGTGAAAAATTAAAACTGTTTTTTAACAAAATTAAACAGACTATACAAAACGTCAATGAAACTAACTAAAAAGTTAAAAACCATTAATTAAAAAGAAATGAAATCGGGTAATAACGTATGAGCTAAACTACTAAATGTTACTAACTAAATAAGTAAAAGCGTTTTATACTTTAATTTCTTATGTTATTACCCGACATTGTTTTTATTATTTTTATATTTATTCTTTTTATTTCCTTTACTCAGTTTTATTAATTTTTTCAAATAGGTTTAATTTTTCTGGTCAAAAGTATTTTATTACGATTTAAAATTGTACTATGAAAATGCAAATAATAGTAAAAATGTCTTTTGAAATTAGATTTTATGACTCATATAATTTAGACACTGACCCAAAAATATCATAATTATTGAACCAGTAGCAGATTAACCGATTTTTGTTCCTCCTGCAAACAAAAATCAAAATCACTTAGGAGGTATTGCCTAGGTCGCCCGCGATATCCTGGAAACAATACCTAGGTTTCTAGAAATTTTTCCCAAAATTTTTAGATGCATAATATGTTTTTAAATTTTTTGCACATGTATAAAAAAGTTACATTAAGTTTGAATTTTACACAATACCTTTGCTTGGCAATGGGTAAAGCGTAGTGTAGCGTATTGTGGTGTAAGATTGTGAGGAGTTATGTTACAAATGTCAATACATTTTCTAAACAAATAAATTTTATTTTTAAATAATAGGCTTTCTTCTTTTCTAGGCTTGTTTGTACGAGTCGTCCAAACACTCCTTTGATCAAGAATTAGGCATTGGAATAAAATGTATTTTGCTTCCTGACCTTAAAAATAGTGTAGTTCAGTTAAAACTAGTTTTACCGAGAACTGAATGCCAGACCTGAATTACAGTGATGATGTAAAACAGTTTATTGACAGAAAAAGTTAAAACTAGTTATAACTTTTTGTTATACCAAACAAAGCTATTTCATTTGTAAATACATACTTTAGGAAATAGAAAAATTAAAAGCAAATGGCTTTTAGGGTTCAAAAATGTTATCTGACATTCAGAGTTTTAAGTGAATAAAATATATAGTGCCCTCTGGAGGCAAAAGATTCACGACCGAATGACCTTTGGGAGTAAATGGATTTGTTAAAATATTTAGGAAGTGTCAAAAGGAAATAAATTGCTTAAAGTTGTTTACTATTTAGTTTATGTTTTTTAATTTAGAAACACTTTTCTTCTAAGATGTATTAAAAGAAAATTGTATTTACCACCCTAACTTTAGATTGTTTAAAATCCTTTACAAAGCAAAAAATTTATGTTTTTTTAATTGTTTCTTCTTCTTATTAAGAATTTTATAGAAAATTATAATAAAAAATGTAAATATTAAATTAGCAAGAAAGAAACTGGTAAATAAGACTTTAAAAAACCGTAGATTTTAATTTTACGTTATTTTATTTTAAAGATGAAAATGATGGTTTAAAACATAATAATATATCTTTAAACGATACAACTAGCAGCTAGAATAGCTACAATCTCATATTATATAGAGAAGCGCTAGAATAGCACTACAATCTTACACTATTATATCTAAGAAAAACGTATAGAGATTTCTAACCATTAAGTCATTACCGTATTACTTTTAACTAAACCCTATTTAAGTTATAAATAACAAAAATAATAATCAATAGAAATATTAGGATAACAATACAAAATATAGGGATACAGTCAGTAAGCTCTAAACAAAAGTATATTATATTAGTTCATTTAGCAAATATGCGTAACTTTTGCCAATTTTTTTTTATTAAATGATATTAGCTTATAATTTAAAACCGTAAAGAACAAACAAAAAAATTCATGAGCGCAAAAAAGTATTTTTTATATTAGAAAAGATTGACCAGGTATGCCACTAGAATATTTGTAAGACATTTATTTAAATTACCTATACTTAAAATTAAAAAAAGGTTAATTTTTGTTTTTCATAAAAAAAATTAAACAGTTAGCAACTAACATTTTCTTGTTCTTTATATTCAGGATAAATTATTACCTTGCCTGTCTTAATGTCTTAATAGATTACCCTTAAAATAAAGCATCATCTAACAGAGCGCCATTGTCGTTGTATCATTGTTATAGGATAAGTTTTTGTTGGTGCCACACTTTTAATCCAAAAATATTTCCTATAGAAAAAACTCGTTAACAGCTTTAAAAATATTATTAATTAATTTCTGGTTTAAAAAGTACTTTAAGTCTTTTAATTTGTTAATGTTTTAAACTTTTATATTATAATGGTTCTTTAAAAACTAGCAGCTGTTTTTAATTTTTATATTTTACCAATAATGGCGAAAATACCTATTTTATTACGAGAAAAATATATAATTATTATAATTTACTTTCAATACTTACTTCATTAAAATTGTTTTTTCGTCTTTGGGATCTACCACGTGTAAAGTAACATTAGTTACCAATGACAGATCACGATCGTTTGTAACAACTCCTTCAAAATCATAGTTGAGACGATTAAATTTCTTTAACTCATCAACAACTGTTATAACACCTGACTTTTCTTCTACAGCAAACGGCACTAAAAAATAAATTTAAAAATACTAATATTATAGATAACATATTTTAGAATTTTTAAAAATAGTCATAGTAAAGAAAAAAAATTGGACTGGGTGTCAAGTTATAAATTTAACACCTTTCTTTTTATTGTACAGAATAAACAAAATTATAAATTTATTTTGTTAATTCTGTAGTTTTAAATTTTTTATCATATCTTAAGATATACGGGGTGCGACAAAAAGTATTCGTCTTCGGGGCACCATCAAAGCGTCGACGACTTGAAGCGGCTGTGACAAGTCTTAACGAAGACGAAACACGTGTCGCCGTCTTGGTCGGGCCCAGGGTATTCCACTTTCTTTTGGAGACTCCGTAATTTTTAAACAATCAACCATGGTAGCCGAAATCTTACAGGTTATTTATTTATGTTTTTACTGTCATTAAGAAGCCATATGCCCAAAGAACTCTACCTTTTATTGATGTATTTATATCAAGGCTCAAGAACCATTTATTCTTATACTAATTGAAATTTATACTTAGTCGTTGTATGAGAAGGTAGACTTAGTTTTTAGATTAGGATGACCATATTTTCGAAACTAATAATAATAGATATATTAAATATAGTATTTTCAAAGCCCTATAAAAGATTTTCTTAATATCGATAATGACACACATATTTCTTGTCGTACTTTGTATATCTTATGAGATAATAAAAGCTGAAAACTGATTCAAAAATAATAGACCCAACCCAACAAAGTAATGTGTTAAAATATATTGCTTATTTAAAAATATAACACAAATACTGCAGTTTGTTAATTTTATTGTATTAGTACCTAGTTTCTGCTTTAAAAAATGTGGTTTTAAAGGATCTCAGTTACAAATTTGTTACTCTAAAATATTTAAATGTAAAGTCAGTTGACTATATTGATAATTAATTATAATATTTTCAAAGTGTTTTTCGGCTTAAAACAGATGGTATTTAGATGCTGCCATATACATATGTAATTTTAAGCTTCAGCTATCCAAATTTGGATTTAGTCTACGAGTATTTTGAGGCAAATTTTCACTTAAACCCTTATGCTGCTTACCTTTATAATTAAAATATGGTTTTACAATATGTTTAAATTTGAAATAAATAAATATAAGTAATATTGCTCATGGCTTCAATAGTGGCACAACTCAAAAAATATTAGTTTTGTACTATGATCAGAGGTTCAAATAGAAAACTACAGATTCTTTTTAGCAGCAAAACTAAGCAGATAAATTTTAAGTTAAGTGTAATATTGTTTCCAAGCAATCTTAAGCATTTTCTATGCATTTACTTTAGAAATAACAATTTTAAACCCATTTATCCCAAAATATGATTTTTTAAGTTGTGTCGCTATTGAAGCCCATGTAGGGTATATCTTTAACAAAACAACGTTTCTTTATTAACGTACCTCCTTCATGGTAACTATGCAGTAAATCAAAAGATATTTTACTTTTATCAGGAACATCAGTAATGCGAATTTGTCCAACGCTTGTACCGATTCCAACGTTTGCCCCAACCCAAAATTCGTATGGTGCACCAATGAATTCCGGAAAGTCCTTGTTTCCTAAAAATTACCAAAAAATTTTACAATTACAAGGTGATTTAAGTTTTAATTTTGACAATTTAAACAATCTTTTATTGATTTCTATAAATACAAGATATTTTAAATTAACCAACAAATGTTTCAAGGGCGTAGTTTTAAGATCTTATTCCTTCCTTCGAGCTACAGTCATTGTAAATGGCGTAATAAAATCGATTATTACATTTTCAAAGCTTTGTAACCTTAAGCCGTATATCTATTGTTATATAAAAGGTAAAAATACAATTTATATAAAGAAGGGTTATGGTAAAGAAAACAATGATGATGATCAAAATTTTATATGTTAGCTATCTTTTTATATTCTCTAAAAAAAGTTAATCTAACCAACAGGTCAGCTACAAAAACATCAACATATTTGAACTTATGAATTTCTGTAATAACAACCGGTTTTAAAGAAAATTGCTTCTTAATAAAAGGGGAGTTACTGCGTATTAAAAAATAAAAGAAAAAATATAAAGTAGTAGGCCCTGACTGCCTATTTCAGTAATGTTTATTTAAATTATTTATTCATTTGGTATTAAATAACCTTATTTTATTTCTCGGAGAGCACAGTGAGCTTAACAGTTACATTTGAGGATACATAGTATGGTCCCGTGGTTTAAAATAAATTTTATAAAAAAAGTTGTTTGTTAAAAAATAAAACTCAGAACCTGTCAGTTTTCTTTTTTGGCTTTGCTTTTTAATAGTTAAATCATGGGGGCCCGCAAATAGGCAACGACATATTTTAAAAGAAACACCTATGTACTTTTTTATTACATTTTTGAATTCTGCATCTAATTTTAACTGTTCTCCATGTACTATATCGTATACCTTAAATTAACAGTTGTCAAGAAATTAACCATTAATGTCATTCAAAACTTGTTAAGGGGAGTGAGGAAAAAACATTTCAATTCAGCGATTTTTTTTAAAGTCTCAGACACATAAATCTTTATTTTTGGCTAAGGTTTTTTGTTTATCATGTTTTGTTTTTATGTTATCATTAATAATATGGAGAGAGGGTGCCGCAAACGCAAGCAAATGTTATCAATTTCAATAAAAACATTATTTTTGTTAAAATTATTAACTTTGCAACATCTAACTATATATATTTTGTGTTCCATAACCTTTACCTAAAGACATCAGTTATCAAGATATTGATATGAAAGGTAATTTCTTAATAACTGTTGACTTTAGGTATAGAAATATGATATATTATAATATAACAATATACATAAACAACAAACATAGTTAAAATGCGCAATTGAAAAATGTCATAAACAATAGGTGTTTGCCTTAAGAAAAAATGAAGTCAATGGTCGTTGTTTATTTGTGGGCCGTCCTGTATACATGATTTAACTATGAAAAAAACCGCAGCTGAAAACAATACTTGACATTTTAGAGCAATTTTCTAAGAAAACACCTAATTTTAAATAAATTTATTTCAACCTACACGACCACACTGTATGTTTATAAGAAAAAATGTTTAATTTTAGTCTTGAAAATGTATTCTTTAATTATTTGTATTAAATTTTGAAGCACCCTATACGGGGTGTTTTACAACTTATCCAACAAACTTTAAGGGCTAATTCTACAATAAAAAATAAGAAAAAAACTCTTTCGTCATTCGACCATAGTAGAAGAGCTATGCCACTACGAGCACAATAAGGGTAGTTTTCCCATAAGAAATACATGGGGAAAATTTAAGGTCCGAAAACACAATTTTATAACCATCCCAACCCCTAACACAAAATTAGAATTTTTATGCCCTAAGTCACCACGTGCTAGATAGGGGTAGCACCAGACGTCATCACCTATAAATTAAAAAAGTCCGCGGAGCTGGGATTCGAACCCATGACACCTTCGTGACAGCCCAACACCTGTGTGAGAATCCAACGCCATATACCACTAGGCTATTGAAAGATCTGATAATTAAAACGCTAAACGGGGTATAATTGGGGCCAAGGCATTATATTTAGGAATCTTGCGCAACTCCATATTTAGGGCGTGGTCAATCTGTCAAATGTCACCTGTCAAATATCACGTGACTTAGAAAATGGCGCCTGTCAGCTGTCACCTGTCATATTTTGCGAACCACTTGGTTACGTGAATGAGATAAGGCAGTACGCATGCGCGAAAAATAATGTCAATATAACCTAGAAATAAGGCGTTGATTGACATAACCTAAATTTATACGGATAAGCCCTTAGCCCCACGCCTAGGGCTCCGGGCCCCTCGTCTAAGCCCTGGGGGCCCCATGATCGTAAGTTAGCTTCATACGTCATATACTTTAGTCAACATAACCTAGAAATAGGGTATATTATTGATTGACATTAGTTGCAGACACGTGGTTTATTAAATATATCGACAAGATGGTGCTACGTCATTAGGTTAATCTAGTCAACATAACCTCAAACTTATATGCATGTATCTTACGCATGACATAACCTAGAAATAGTTATGATTTATTGACTCATCTTATGGCGCTAAAAATGAGCGTCAACATAGGATCTTGGACATGCCATTTAAACACATGTAAATTTTGTAGTCAAACATGGACAAAGAAGTAACCTATGGACAATTAAGTATATATTGGACAAAATCTCATAGCGTTTATATGGGAATTTTGTTAAAGATAATGGGCTAAGTCTGATATGGACAGGATAAATTTCGGCAAGAAAACAATATATTTATTTTAACGTACATTATTTATTCTACTAATTTTTAAATTACAAGAGACTAATAAGTCTTACAATTGATTCTCTTTGTAATTCAGCTTTTATTTAGTCCTAACTCTAACAGTTGTTTAATTAATCGTTGCTTTTCAATTTGTTTTTCTTTGTACATTTTCCTGATGGAAAGTCCTTTTTCTGTTTTGTAAAATTCTCTTCGTTTTTCATTAGCTTGTTGCCTTTTCTAACGCCTTCATCGCCTCTGGCACAACGGCAAGTGGATTTTTCATGAAGTTCGTAGGGAGATGTGTATTTTGAAATATCTGAAACTCCATTTGAAGCAATTATTGATATTTCATCTCGAACAGCGCCACATTGTTTTCCTCGTGAATGTAACCAATCCTCGTTAAAACATTTTCTAGAGTAATGAGCATGAGGAGTTCCTTGTAAACCATCGAGATCTCGTCTTAGAGGTTTCTGACCATCTGCACAAGCAATGTATCGTAGTACGCCGACTGCATGATCCAAACACAAAATTTTCTTAAATGTTGTTTTGGAATGAAGTCTTTTCCAAGTCTTTGTAGTCGTTTTTCAATGCTAAGACTGTTTTTCCATTCGTAAAGTGAATTAAGGCATGAATATGCTCATGCGCGGTACTTCCATCATCAGCTACAAGATGACATCGACACAATGAATACCATTTTAGATCAGGCAAACCTATCATTAAACCAAAATCAACTTCGTTTAGTAGTAAATGATACCATTCTTGATTGCATTGCTCGTAATCCTCGGCAACTTTACTTGGAGACAAAGGATTTACTTCGTTGATGTTTAGGAGTGTGTAGAAATCTGTATTAGATACAACAGACATTTTAGGATAGATTTAATGATTTTTAAGCTAAGCACAATGTTTCACTTTGAATGTCTACGACAGACTGACCAAGTCTCTCTGGACTTATCTAATATATGTATTTACAATTATGACGCCTGCGCAAAAGTCTAAACATGAACAGGTAATTAAATATGAACAGCAAAATAAACAGCTGAACAGCCCTGTATTTTGAAAATACAGCCCTGTATTTTCAAATACGGCACCGTTTTTAAAATACGGCACCGTTATTTTAAAATACGGCACCGTTTTTAAAATACGGCACCGTTTTTAAAATACGGCACCGTTTTTAAAATACGGCACCGTTTTTGAAATACGGCACCGTTTTTCTAAAATACGGCACCGTTTTAAATTTCAAGGTCACGTATGTCACTTGATAAGCCGGATATGTTAGAAATTGCGGCCCCTGCACTTAAGCCCGTTGTAAAAATTACTAAATATGTTGAAAAATTCACCCTCTTGTGGAATTTAGGTTAGGTGTGTTTTAAACGCGTTAAAACACACCTAACCTAAATTCCAAGAAGAATGGTATTTTCAACATATTCAGTAATTTTACAACGGGCTTAAGCGCAGGGTGTGGAGACCTAATTTCTAACATATCCGGCTTATCAAATGTCAGTATTTTTACAACGAGCTTCAGCGCAGGAATCGGTGCCATATTTCTAACAATGCCGGCTTATCATGACAAACGGTGCCGTAATTTAAACACGGTGCCATATTCTAAAAACAGTGCCATATTTAAAAAACGGTTGCCGTATTACTAAAAAACGGTGCCATATTACAAAGAACGGCTGTACATATTGCATAAAAAACGGGTGCCGTATTTTAAAAACGGTGCCGTATTTGAAAATACAGGGCTGTATTTTCAAAATACAGGGCTGTTCAGCTGTTTATTTTGCTGTTCATATTTAATTACCTGTTCATGTTTGACTTTCGGCAGCCGCGTCATAATTGTAAATACATATATTAGATAAGTCAGAAGAAGGCTGGTCAGTCGTCATGGTTGATCAAGGGTGAACTGATTAACGCAGCAAAAATCATTAAATCTATCTAAAATGTCTGTTGTATCTAATACGAATTTCTACGCTCAAATCAACGAGTAAATCGCTTTGTCTCGATGGGTCGCGGACTGGCCAATGCAATCGGAATGGTATCATTACTAAACGAGTTGATTTTGGTGCAATGACAGGTTTGCCTGATACAAAATATTATTCATTGTGTCGATAATCGTCTTGTAACTGATGAAGAGCACCGCGCATGAGTATATTCATGCCAGCAGTCGCACGCGAATGGAGAAACAGTGCTTGGCATTAGAAGAACGACTACAGAGCGGAAAAGAACTTCATTCCAAAACGGCACGTTAAGAGACATCGTTGTGTTCATGCACGTCGGCGTGACCCATTGCTGTGCCGAGTAGGCCGTTAAGACGGATCTCGATGGTTTACGAGGCTCATAAGCGCCATTGCTCTACAGAAAGCGCGGCAGTCGGTCACATTCACGAGGGCAACAATGTGCGCTGTTCAGATGAGTGAAATCAAATAATTAGCGCAGTGGAACAGTATTCCCGAACGCATCTTTCAAACGCATGACGAATCCCGTGCCGTTGTCACCGGGAGGCGACTGAAGAGCGTAAAAGACAACAGCTGCGGCAAGCGAAGACAGAGACAAGGCGAAGGGCTTTCCCGTCGAAGGAAGAAATGTAACCTGAAGAAGACGAGAACGAAGAAGCGGCGATTAATCTAAAACGGCTGGGGACAGGACTAAACAAAAAAGCTGAATTACAAAGAGAATCAATTGTAGACTTGACTAGTCTCTTGTAATTTAAAATTAGTAGAATAAATAATGTACGTTAAAGAACAAATATGTGTTTTCTTGCCGAAGTATCCTGTCCATGTCGATACGTTACCACCTCCAACCAAAATTCCCACATGCTGCCGTAATTATGATCAATGTACCCAATTGTCCATAGTTACTAATTTGACTACTGGTTTAAATGGCATGTCCAAGATCTATGTTGACGTCATTTTAGCGCCAAGATAGAAATCAACTATTCTGGCTGCGTAGATCATGCATATGTTTGAGGTTATGTTGACTAGACTAACCTAATACGTAGCACCATCTTGTCGATACATTTATAAACCACGTGTCTGCAACCAATGTCAATCAATAATATACCCTATTTTAGGTTATGTTGACTGACGTATGCTTACGATCATGGGGCCCCCAGGGCTAACGGGGGCAGCCTCAGGGCGTGGGGCTAAGGGTCATCCGTAAATTAGGTTGGCGTCAATCAACGCCTTATTTCTAGGTTATGGTGACATTTTTTCGCGCATGCTATCATTCACGTAACCAATGGTTCGCAAAATATGACTGACAGCTGACAGGCATAGTTATTTGACAGTGACATTTGACAGATTGACACAAATATGAGCTGCAGATTCCTTAATATATGCTCTTGGCCCCAATTATCTGTAGCGTAATTTCAGATCTGCCTGTGTGGCGTTGGATTCTCACACAGGTGTTGGGCTGTCAGGTGTCATGGTTGAATCTCAGCTCCGCGGACAATTCTAGGTGATGACGTCTGTGCTACCCCTATCTAGCACGTGGTGACCCAGGGCATAAAGATGCAATTTTGTGTAAGGGGTTGGGATGGTTACTAAAATTGTGATTTTCGGACCTTAAATTTTCCCCATGTATTTCTTATGGGAAAACTACCCTTATTGTGCTCTGTAGGGGGCATGGCTCTTCTACCGACCATGCTTGCACTGCAGCCTGTTGGCTTATTGTGCACCTCCCTGTTACAGAAGTCCACTGCCCTTTATCAGGTTTGGTGGGTTTCTGCCAAGATGTTCATGCGGAAGCGGGTTCCCTCTATGTATGTTCCCTAAATAAGCTGTGTCTTTGGCGTATCAGTGCAATGCAAGTAGTAGGATGTCGCAGTATAGCGGACATGACGTCAGAAGGGAGTTGGCGGACGCATGACGTCAGCCCTCTGACGTAGGAGTCTGACGTAGAAATTTGACGTTTGGGATGACGTAGAATGTTTGACGTAGCAGCCTGACGTAAAAATTTGACGTAGCATCCTGACGTAGAATGTTTGACCTAGGAACTTTGACGTAGATTGACGTCTGCCCTCTGACGTCGGCGCCGAGTGGAAAGGAACCTCGAGCGTCGCGCGGGGCGCAGTATATTTAGCTGTTTTCACAAAATGGGAATAATATTTTTATTAAAAAAATAGCTTTTTCATCGTTTTACAAAATTGATCGGTATATATATAAATTAACATCACCCGTATAATCAGCTGATGTAATAGTATTAGTAGTAAAAGCTTATCACGGCTTCCGTTTTAAAATTCGATTTATTTATCTTTCGCGACATAATATTTGTTTCGGTTTCCTTATTTTTAGAAAATGTAGGTATATATAAAATGCATAACATACAAATAAAATTGATGTTGTTGTTTTTACAAAATGCTACGCAAATATTTGTTATTTTTAAAATTCAACAATAATAATGCGGTTTCCTTATTTTTCATACATTAACACAAATATTTTTTTGAAATCAATAATAATGCGGTTTTCAGGCTTCCTTATTTTTCAAAATACAATAACAATAATATTATTTTACTTCTTATCAAGGCTTATTTTTCGAAAATATTTTTAATTTGTGTTGTTTGTTACAAAAATATACCGTGAGAATCAAAAACGGAAGTACTTGTTTTGAAAATATAAATTGAGAAAAGAGTATATAAGGCAAAATTTATTAAGGTAATTATTAGTATATTTTTGTCAAACAAAAATAAAACATGTCTCTTTTATCCTCGCTTAACGAACAACTTAATTTTAAAGAGGTCAGTTCTTCTGACAGTCTTGAGTTAAATAAAATATATAAAGTTTTAAATATGAAAAAAGTTTTAACAAAATTTGGACCATCAATATTGGTAGAATTAGAAGACAGAAAGATATTTCTTCCAAAACGTCTTGATTTATCAGATGAGAATATCGTTTCTATTAATGAGAAAAATAATGTTGGATTGCTGTATAAAGGAAAAAAGATGTTGGAAAGCCGAAACCGGCTACACTTTATGAGTTTATCGAACTACAGTAAGTGGTAAGTGTATTTTTATTATTTTTTAAAATAGGTTTTAAAAAAAGTAAAATTAATATTTTTATATGGTGCTGTTGTAATCAGTCTGTAGAAAATTTAAGATGGCTGGTAACTTTTGATTAAATATTAATTTTTACTATTGGTTTACTTTTTAGAAAAAACAATTAAATTTTGGAATCTTTCTATTTTTTTTACAGAGTTTTGAGTTTATATAAGTGTTTTTTTTCATTATTTTTTAAAATAGTTTTTAAATGTAGAATATTTTTTTATGTTACCGTTGTAATCAGTCTGTAAAAAATTTAAGATGGCTGGAAACTTTTGATTAATAGTATTAATTTTTACTATTGGTTTACTTTAAAAAAAAAACAATTAAATTTTGGAATCTTTCTAATTTTTTTTACAGAGTTTTGAGTTTATATAAGTGTTTTTTTCATTATTTAAAAAAAAAAATAGTAATTATTTTTAAATGTAGAATATTTTTTTATGTTACCGTTGTAATCAGTCTGTAAAAATTTAAGATGGCTGGTAACTTTTGATTAAATATTAATTTTTACTATTGGTTTACTTTTTAAAAAAAAAAATAATAATAAAATAACAGCGATATAATTTAAAAGACGGCAAATAACAGTGATTTTATTTAAAAAGTAGTAATTTTGCCGTCTTTTAAATAATTTTACTGTAATAAACTGTTTATTAATGAAATAACAGCGATATAATTTAAAAGACGGCAAATAACAGTGTTCTTATTTAAAAAGCAGTAATTTTACCGTCTTTTAAATAATTTTACTGTAATAAACTGTTTATTAATGAAATAACAGCGATATAATTTTAAAGACGGCAAATAACAGTGTTCTTATTTAAAAAGCAGTAATTTTGCCGTCTTTTAAATAATTTTACTGTAATAAACTGTTTATTAATAAAATAACAGCGATATAATTTTAAAGACGGCAAATAACAGTGTTCTTATTTAAAAAACAGTAATTTTGCCGTCTTTTAAATAATTATACTGTAATAAACTGTTTATTAATGAAATAACAGCGATATAATTTAAAAGACGGCAAATAACAGTGTTCTTATTTAAAAAGTAGTAATTTTGCCGTCTTTTAAATAATTATACTGTAATAAACTGTTTATTAATGAAATAACAGCGATATAATTTAAAAGACGGTAAATAACAGTGTTCTTATTTAAAAAGCAGTAATTTTGCCGTCTTTTAAATAATTATACTGTAATAAACTGTTTTATTAATGAAATAACAGCGATATAATTTAAAAGACGGCAAATAACAGTGATTTTATTTAAAAGCAGTAATTTGCCGTGATACAAGAAGATATATAGGTAAATTATACAGGGCCGCCAGCGGGTGCTAATATTATTATCACAAGTAGATATGCAAATTATATACGGGAGCTGTCAACGACACTAATATTACCAAGTATACCTATCGAATAGCGAAAACCGCAAGGTATATTAACCCATCAAGAGTAGGTTTCTTGTTTTGACAGGTTTCAGGTTGATTGATACAGTACGAACCAAGGAGGCAAAGTATGATGTGATTTAAAAACACACAACCACACCACACCTCTCGGGGACTGACCAAGTCTCTCTGGACTTATCTAATATATGTATCTACAATTATGACGCCTGCGCAAAAGTCTAAACATGAACAGGTAATTAAAATATGAACAGCAAAATAAACAGCTGAACAGCCCTGTAGTTTCAAAATACAGCCCTGTATTTTCAAATACGGCACCGTTTTTAAAAATACGGCACCGTTTTTCTAAAATACGGCACCGTTTTTTAAAATACGGCACCGTTTTTAAAATACGGCACCGTTTTTAAAATACGGCACCGTTTTTAAAATACGGCACCGTTTTTAAAATACGGCACCGTTTTCTAAAAATACGGCACCGTTTTAAATTTTAAGGTCAAGCATGTCACTTGATAAGCCGGATAAGTTAGAAATTACATTACTAAAAATTGCTGAATATGTTATAAAATACCACCCTCTTATGGAATTTAGGTTAGGTGTGTTTTAACGCACGCGTCAAAACCACACCGTTTTAAACCTCAAGGTCATAGCATGTCATGATAAGCCGGATAAGTTCGAACGTATCCGGCCCCCCACCTCGCATGCAACGAGAATTGCTGAATACGTTACAAAATACCACCCTCTTATGGAATTTGGGTTAGGTGTGTTTTGACGCGTGCGTTAAAACACGCATACAAATTCCATAATAATAAGTATTTACAACGCCGACATCAGAGTGACATGCTTGACAGAATTTAAACGATGCCGTATTTTAGAAAACGGTGCCATGACACAGAAAAACGGTGCCGTATTACAAAAACAGTTGCCATATTACAAAAAACGGTATATATTACAGAAAACAGTTATACCATTACAAGGAAACAGTGCCATATTTTAAAAAACGATTGCCATATTACAAAAACGGTGCCGTATTTTGAACGGTATATCAAAGAACGGTGCCATGACCCAAAAATACGGGGCTAATATTTGAAACTACGGGCTGTTCAGCTGTTTATTTTCTATTTAATACCTGTTCATGTTAGGCACGACGTCTGTAGATATATATTAGATGAAGTCAGAGAGGTCGGTGTGGTAATGGGGCAATGTGTTTTAAATCATCATGCACTTGCCTCGCACAATTCGGCTACTGTAATCAATCAACCTGAAACTGTCAGAAATTCGTGGATAGCCTCTGCTGCGGTTCTTATTCGATAGACGCTACTGACGGTATTAATTGTCGTTGACACCTCATTCTGCATATGATAACGCCGCTGGCGCTATGTATAATTACTATATATTTCTTTGTCTGAAATTACTGTTTTTAAATAGTCTTGTTATTGCCGTCTTTAAATTATCGCTGTTACTAAATTGAAACAAACGGTTTATTACAGTATATTGGCCCCAAAAGACGACGAAATTTGCTTTTAATAAGAACACTGTTGTTACCGTCTTTAAAATTATATCGCTGTTATTTCGATAATAAACAGTTTATTACAGTAAATTATTTAAAGACGGTAAAGGTACTGCTTTTAAATAAGAAGCACTGTTATTTGCCGTCTTTGAGTTATATCGCTGTTATTTCATTAATAAGCAGTTTATTACAGTAAAATTATTTAAAGACGGCAAAATTGCTGACTTTTTAAATAAGAAGCACTGATATTTAATCTTTAAATTATATCGCTATTTTATTAATAAACAGTTTATTCGGTAAAAATATTAAAAGACGGCAAGGTACTGCTTTTAATAGAACCATTTGCTGTATTGCAACGTCTATCGCTGTTATTTATTAATAAAGCAGTTTATTACAGTAAAATTATTTAAAAGACGGTCAAAATTACTGCTTTAAATAAGAACACTGTTATTTGCCGTCTTTTAAATTATATCGCTGTTATTCGTTAATAAACAGTTTATTACAAAAATTATAAGAACGGTAAGATACTGCTTTTTAAATAAAATCACTATTATTGCCGTCTTTAATTATATCGCTGTTATTTTATTATTTTTTTAAAAAGTAGGCCAGTGAGTAAAATTAATATTTAATCAAGATTACCAGCCATCTTAAAACACACAACGGTAACATAAAAATATTATTTAAAAATATTACTATTTTAAAATAATGAACACTGTAAACTCAAGCTCTGTAAAATTAGAAGATTTCCAAAATTTAATTGTTTTTAGAAACCAATGAATAGTAAAAATTAATATTTAATCAAGGTTTCAGCCATCTTAATTTTTACAGACTGTTACAACGGTATAAAAATATTCTACATTTAAAACTATTAAAAATAATGAAAAAAACACTTATATACTCAAACTCTGTAAAAAAATAGAAAGACCAAATTTAATTGTTTTTCTAA
Source organism: Listronotus bonariensis (assembly GCA_014170235.1). Classification (NCBI taxonomy): domain Eukaryota; kingdom Metazoa; phylum Arthropoda; class Insecta; order Coleoptera; family Curculionidae; genus Listronotus; species Listronotus bonariensis. The sequence goes on along the minus strand of JACEGR010000918.1, from coordinate 2,545 downwards.
AGATAGGCCAATAGTAAAAATTAATATTTAATCAAAATACCAGCCACTTAAATTTTCTGCAGACTGATATAAAAATATTAATTTTACTTTCAAACCTATTTTAAATAATAAAAGGCCACTTGCCACTTACTGTAGTTCGATAAACTCATAAGTGTAGCCTTTCAACTTTCAACATCTTTCTATAACAATCCCTTCTCATTAGAAACGATATTCTCATCTGATAAATCAGACGTTTTGGTTGATGGTCCAAATTTTGTTTAAAACCACATTTAAACTTATATATTTTATTTAACTCAAGACTGTCAAAAAACGACCTAAAATTAAGTTGTTCGTTAAGCAGATAAAAGAGACATGTTTTATTTTTGTTTGACAAAATATACTAATATTACCTTAAAAAATATTATACTCTTTTCTCAATTTATATTCAAAGCAATACTTTCGTTTTGATATTTTTGTAACAAAAACTAATTAAATATTTTCCGAAAAATAAGCCTTGATAAGAAGTAAATATATTATTGTTAGATTTTGAAAAATAGAAGCAAACTGGATAAAACATATTTGTGTTAATGTATGAAAAATAAAGGAAACCGCATTATTATTGTTGCAATTTTAAAATAACAAATATTTGCGTAGCATTTGTAAAAACCAACATCAATTTGTATGTTATTGCCGCTAACCTGATACTCCTTTCAAGGCTCATATTTTCCACGGCCCTGTATTTGTTTTGTTAAAAGAAATAGTTAGTCATTTTACGTAAGGCTGCTCTACCAGACCTGACGCTAGAAACATTTCGAAAATATTTGGTTTGGTTCAGTTTGATTTGAATCATTACTGTTTAATGAAACAGTTACAGTAAATTAACTTTTTAATATCAACATGAAGCTAAAAAAAAAATAACACAGACAGCACTAAATAAAGCAGGATGAAAAACCAGATTTATCACAATAAATGTTGAAATGCCCACCCCTATGAGCACGCATCAGTATTCTTTTCTGGAAGTTCTGAACCTGTCGTTCTACAAGTCCATTCGGTACAAATATTGTCTTCATTTTGGTGGAATGTTTATTATTATGTTTTAGATGTCCCAAATAATTACCTCAACAATCAATTACCAATGACTAACACTGAACAAAAGGGCTCATTCTCAGCGATTGCCTAACAAAAACTCAAGTACCATATGAATTACAAATGAAAAAATTGGTGTACATTATAATACCTAATGTGCCAGATGAGGGGTATATAATTTAAATGGGTGATTATAGGGCTAATTTTAAATCAAGCAGTTTATTTTATAGAGTAGGCTAGAAAGCTGTTTTTTTGACATAGGATGAAGTTCGCTTAATTACTTTGTTTGAAAAACTAATTTGAAGAACTAAAAAAACTTTCTTCTGATCAAGAGATCGTGTTTCATACATGCAGTGACGACTCGTTGCTTAGTCATGTAAGTTCTAACTATGTTTCATGCAGCAGCGTGCTCATAGTTGCCTAAAGCCAAAAATAATCACAGAGATCTTACCATTGATTTCCTTTGATCTTTTACCTGCATTAAAAATTCAAGGTTTTTTTTTGCAAAATGGTCGAACATGTCAATATTTCTTTTAAAGTCAGTTTTTGCAATTTCATGTAGAAGGTGTTCCACCTTTAAAAGATTAAAAAGGAAATCAATGGTAATTTTTTTGATCATTTAACTTTAGGTATATAGACACTGCTACATAAAACATAGTTAGAATTTACATGACTAAAAAACGCGTCTTCACCGTATGTATAAAACACAATCTTTGACCAGAAAGTTTTTAGTTCTTCAAATTAGTTTTTCAAACAAAGTAATAAACGAACTTCATCCTATGTCAAAAAACCAGCTTTTTAGCCTTCTATAAAATAAACTGCTTGATTTAAAATTTGCCCTATAATTTAATTATATACCCTTCTTTAACATTAGTATTATACCGTACACTATATAATTTTTCATTTGTAATTCATGGTACTTAATTTTTGTTAAACAATCACTAAAATAATTACTTTTGTTCAGTGTTAATTATTGGTAATTGATTGTTAGGGTAATTAGCAGCTAATTAAAAATTGTTTGATTATCGTGGTCATTGACGCTAACAGGAAATTTATTTTCCGAAAAAGAAAAACGGTTTTCCTATATCTTTTAGCATAAAATGTATTTTTTTTTAATAATAAGATGTATAAATTATAGATTGTTAGGTGTCTGTCTTAATCTTGGAGTATCGGTTCTTAGGACTTAATTTCTTATTTTTAAAGAAAAATTATAATATTTATGCACTTAAATTTTAATATTCAGCACAAATATTTTTGGGCGCATTTTAAAGGTAAAAAAGACTTTTGTTTATATAAACATTTCTTCTAAAATTCAAAGTGACTCGTCCCAAAAAAAAACAAATAAAATAACAACAATGACAAACATAATATGAGTTGCATACATTCTTTCGAGACCTGATCAGTGAACATACTGATAGAAGTGAATTCTGAATTTCTGCACGATATTGGCACCGACCTAAATAACTCATAGTAAAGTCAC